>CM023454.1:166436174-166576174 GCA_013339765.2 Haemaphysalis longicornis | reverse complement strand
TCCCTCATTCTCCTCCCGAAACGCCGTGATCGAATTGAAGACTAGTGGAACTTGAGTAGACCCCATGTCTCCTTCGCGTACTACTCAGTGTTCAGGTTTCAGGTTTTATTGAAAAAATTTGCATACAGGAGAACAACAATGGCAATTAATATTACAAGAAGGAAGTCCAGAGTTTACACTGTCGAGGGGGACCTCCTATGCTGAGTACAAAAGAAACGCACACACAGGCAGGTAGAGCGTCACAGAGATCAGTGAAGCGATATTTGGCAAAGAACAAAAATACATCAATAAAACATAATTAACAGATATATTCAAAGAACGGGTTAGATGTAATAAATTAAGGTAATGTCACGGATTACCGGCAAATTGTTGACCCACAAGTGCTTTTTTAGCAGTTATAAAATAAGCGTTCAGGTTGATGAATTTGATGTCTGTGGAGCAATGAATTCCCAAAGAATTATTCCTGAAAAGAGGACTGTTTGTTTCCCATAATTAGTGAGCACTTTTGGGTAGTAGCATATTGTTTTGTTCCGCGAATCTGGTAATATTGGGGTTTAGTAATTGTGGGGCAGAAATATTATTAACGGCAGTACCTTTATTTCGAATTCGATGAATTAGAAGGCCGAGCTTTAACTGTAGTGCGTATGTGAGCAGAAGAATGTTCAGATTCCGGTAGATTGGGAGGGCAGATGTCTGCACAGGATTGAATGTAATGAGGCGTACTGCTTGGTTTTGCAAGTGTTCAAGGTGAGACATGTGAGTTCGTACGTGTTTCCCCAGGAAGATAGGCAGTATGTGAGGTGCTGTGTATGAAAGCGTAATACAGTGACAGAATAACATGCTGCTGGAAATAATGGCGAGATTTGATTAATACACGTATATCAAAACCAATTTTTTAACAAGGCACATGGCATGTTTGTTAAATTTCAGATTAGAGTCAAGCACAACGCCTAGAAACGTGGCCGTATTTGATGAATGAATCACGTGGGTATCTAGAATGATGCTCGAAACTAAAAAGGTTTGCTTATGATGGGTATGAAAAACCAT
This sequence comes from Haemaphysalis longicornis, assembly GCA_013339765.2. NCBI lineage: Eukaryota > Metazoa > Arthropoda > Arachnida > Ixodida > Ixodidae > Haemaphysalis > Haemaphysalis longicornis. The sequence goes on along the minus strand of CM023454.1, from coordinate 166,575,127 downwards.
GAAGCATGTTTTTGTGGCGTTTATGTGCAGCGCATTATCCTTACACCATGACACAATGTTTACCAGGTCGTCGTTAAGTCGCGTCGTTAAGTTGTTAAGATTCTTATCACCGGCAAATGTAGTCGTGTCATCAGCGTAAAGAATGCAATCAGAACTGTTAAGGCAACTAGGTAAGTCATTAATATGGCTTACCTACGGGAAGTCATATTCCCCTACGGGGAGATGAACTTTTTTGGGGACGAGCCCATGTTTTCAAGCAAGCGTGTCTGAGTTTCTCATCGATGTCAAATTTTTACATCTCATTTCTTATCATGCATCATGACAACCTCGTACTTTGCACCAGTCATCCTCACTGCCTTTTGTTTGGGTTTAGTTTACTTTTACTGAGATATTTTTATTAGACTTATCACTCAAATGAACAAGTATCATTTGGCGCTGTTTAAGCTCAGTCGTCCTTGCGCCATAAAAATCCAAACATCATCATCATCAATACACACCCTCGTCCCCCCGCGAAAAAGGGCACACGCGAAGACTGACATCAGTGAAAACGAAGACACACAATATCCGAACGCAACGACGGAAAAACGACCAGGCAAACACTTTCACCAAAATCCAAAGAAATGACCAATATGAAAACACAAAACCATCGATCGACCAAGATGACACCCCTTTATTTCAAAAACCATTACGCGAATGGCAATGTTTTATATTCTTTTTTTTTAGATTGTTAGAAAGATTTAGATACCGCTAACGTGTATACGTTAGCTTCACGGTGTTACCGCAAGCCGGAGTTTATGGTTTCTACATTAATGGGTAGAACACGTTTCCAGAAACTATTTGCGGTTTATGTATTCCGGCTTTCTAGCTTCCGTATTGCTAGTACCGACATCTAATAAAGTAGTCTCAAAATAAATGGCACAAAACGTTGTTGCTCAGAACGACGCGCTTTAGTTCTTGGATCTTGGATCTATGAGATTTTATCGAAGGCATTCACAAAACAAATATTTTATTTTTAAAATATTGAAAAAGACACCCCTGCAGGATGAAAATACCACAAGTGTATGCCACCAGCTACTGGGTACAGTTCGTGTCAAATAACGTTCACTGGATTCGGGCCTAAGCTACATGTTCAGGCATAAAATCAGTAATGTATGTTCTATACCAAAGCAAATACCTACACTTTCTTGCCCAGTACATTATTGAACGCATAAGAACACTCTGAACGCAGTAACTAGTCTGACGGATTTGAGGTAGCCAAGGCTTAGAATAAATAGGGGAGGCCATATTGCCCATTCTTAGAAGAAAATTTGTAGTGTGTCGTACTCCCGAGCATGATTGAAACACAATAACGTGGTAAACAGGATCACTGAAAAAAATTTTATTGCTCCTAAAGCTGATGCACTAAGACTTACGAGCAAACGCATTGCATTTACTGTAATAAAGAGGTGAGAATGGACTTCGTGTGCTGAGGAAGCTTGGTGACGCCGGCGAAATATGTTTCGTTAGGTACATATTTCGCAGCTGACGCTAATTTATTCAACGGTAACGATTAACGAAAACTCCCGATTCCTCTGCGGTAATCGGTAAACTTCACGTTCGTCAATGGCTCTCCGCTTATCGGTTGAGGGAACACCCGCGAAATACCAGTACAGCATTAGAAGATGCACTTCCTGACGATAGAGAGTGAAGGCACAACGATGCCCCGTGATGCGAGCGACGACGCTGACTGGCTGCACTTTTGGTGTCATCTAGTGAGAAACTTGTGCACGCGTGGCCGGGTCAACTGCCAACGGCAAGCAATAGCTGCCACCAAAGAACGCGTAAATACTTAAGCTCAAACTGTGCCGCAGTTACAGCTCTTCCTGGCAAATCTCGCCACAGGCGTACTTGCCCTACAGTTCAAGGGCGTCATCACCATAATCGTCCTCGTCATCGACATTACAACACTTGGACAAAGTAGGCTTTCCGGTAAGGCGCTTCGGCGTACGCAACCGCCGACGGCGCAAGTCAGCCAGTTCATGTTTAGCTTGAAACGCAGAGCGAATAGTTGCTGCCTTCTAAGTACCACATTTTTATCTATTGCTCGTATGTGGCAGATCAAGCCAGGTGTGTTCATATACCTTTACGGCATCATGAAAATATGATTTTTCAGGGCAGCAATTCACCTCTTACTGGGCTATGAAATTTTCAACCCAAAATAACCCTAATCAGTGACAAAAGTTGCCGTCGCCAAAACGAAATGATTAATAAAGGAAACAGCAATGCACAAAAATGGTTGCCTATTGTTGAAGATTGCGGGCAAACGTTTTATTCAAATGTTGCTTTAAATTATAGCAGCCCAACTTTGCCTGCTCCATCTGTTTCTATCAGAAACTTTTTCCCCATTACTTCCTTCCTCTAACTTATAAGCGGCAAGTTCCAGCCTGAAGTGCTCTTCCTTGTCATTTCTAGGCCTCTTGCGTAAGGTTCGAATTCACTAGCCGCATCAAAATCTTTCTCGTGAAATATTCATCACGGAATATCTCTTTTTTCAATTCCCCACTCCAGCAGCACGCACTCAAAAATGGTCACAAAATCTCTCCTTGCGATAATTTGTGCATTACTGCCTCAACCGCCCACAACTCAGCCACAACTAGTAAGAACTGCGACACAAAGGGGCGCATATGCATTCCAAGAGTGGTTGTTCTGTAATTCTTTTTATAATTTTCTTACAGCCTTCCGCGCGGTTTTTATACTATAACCGTCCATTGCATATACCATCACTAAAATCTGTCAGGGAGTTACCGGACAATTTGTGGGTGCTATAGGCGTTCGCAAAGACAGTCTTTTTGTATCAGTGCCCATTCGGTTGTGTTTAAAAATATTTAAATCCCCATTTTGTTGATTGGGAATTGTACAGTGATCCAACAAAGGTTTGTTGTTGCCCAGTTATGTGTAGTTTTATTCCCACTGAGTCCAAAAGTTCGTTTCAGTCAAGGAAAACAATAATAAAAGCGTGACACTTGCGTTTCTGGTTTTCTGCTTCGGCTGCTAAAAAAACGATTGGGCATTCGCCGTGCATTTCAGGCTTACTAGACCATACTACTAGAGCTTTACTCTGTTCGCCCTAAAGTGCCTTTTTATTCAACCCCATTCTGCACGAAGTCGCATCATAACCGCAAAAACTTGCTGAAGGTTTCATTCGCACAGGGTGGTGTTTTCAAAGCGAGCCACTTTAACCTTATGCAAAAGGAAGGTAATTGCGGTGTTTACGTAGGGCGCCTGAGAAAATAAACGCTTTGCAAACCAATATAGCGCTGGCCTTATCCAACCTGGTGCTTACCAAGAGGCCAGGTGCTGACAACGGCTCTTGTCGGGATGCCGTATTGCCTCCTTCCGGGAGCCACTTCCAGGGAAGGGCGCACCTCAACTCTGTATTCAGTGCCCGCAGTCAAGTCACTGATTGTGAGTGCCAGTTCTGTCGTGGTAATCAGCCGAAAGAAACCGTTGTTGTGCGCTCGCACTTGGAAATGGAGATCAAACTCTAGCCAGTCTTCAGGCCGATTGAACCTCCACTCTATGTAGATTGAGCTTGTGTCTTTAGCAAATATCTTTGTGATGATGGCTGCGGGGATGCCTGTGAGACAACAAAAAGGAAATATTGTAGTGGATTCTGAGCAATACTATAACTAATGCACCATAGTACATTCATCAAAAGCGAAAGAGCTTTAATTATTTCCAGCGTAGGCTACTGCTTACTTTGTGTTGTCTCCGAGATAGTCGAAAGCCTTGTTTTAGTTAGGATGGCTGCATGTTCATCGTACTGGCATGAAATAATGTCGGCATGACACCATACGCTAGCTTCGCAAATTTGAAAAAAATATTTTAAAATTCAGTGCACGAATAAAATACACACACTGAGAAGCATGAACTTTCCCAATATCTAGGCAAAAGTTGGCTGTGTTCACAGCTTTAAATATGATTGCCTGAATTAGGATTCGATTATGGAGAATGAACAAGAAAGTGTTAAAACTGCTGGCACTGAAGTCAGCAAAAAATGTACTCACTTGATGGCGGTGTTCTGAAGGTCATGGATGACTCGTCGCTGCAACCGTCGATCGCGCAAGCAAGGAGGCGCACATCATAGTTCCGATTTGGTACCAGGCCGAACAGAGGAACGGTATAATTTGAAGGGGCCAGGCTGTTTCCATCTAAGAAAATTGTGGCACCGCTGACGTTTTTGCCTCTTCTCCGCAAGACCACTGGGGAAACGACTTCCTCGCCAGAAGACGCACTGTCTCTCCCGCTATTAAAGGTCATGTCTTCCTCTTGAGGAGAATGTGACTTTTTGTTCGTGTGGCTTGGAATGGTGGTTATCTGCGGGAAGCGCGATATTGTTGCAAGATTAATACATTCCGAATATTACAAGTGTGAACTGTCGGTACCAGAGCATTGCCCTGTTGAAAAATTGCCTCAGTAAGGGTATGCTAAAAGCTTCCAACTCAGACAACCGAAGTGCGAGACTAAAGAATTCTGTGATTTTGTGGTAACTACGATGGAATAGCATAAATGTCTACTACTTAAAATGTATGCTACCAAATGATTGCTCGTTTACCATATTGATCCCATACTGAGGATGTGATGCTCTGTTCCGTGTGTGCTTTTGGTCCATGCGTTGATATTCAGTTCTTCTTTTTGTTATCCACCCCACTTAAAACTTTTAATTGCACACCTTATACACAAACCGGTCAATTCGAAAAAAATCGTACCCAATAAATTGAGAATACTTATTTTTGTGAATTTTCAAGCATTCTGCAATTCGCAGATATAGAGTTTCTTGGAAATTTGCGAATCATGTTACAATGTAAGGAATGTCATATTAAGAGGAAAAGAAGGTTGATGCGGTGTTTCCATCACTAAGAAAAACCAGCTATTTGTCTTTGTACAGCAATGCTTTCTGGGAAAAAAATGTCTTCTTAGTCTTGATGGGAACCCTACACATTAAGTTTCTATACTGGTTACTGCACATAGGCTGCTTGCAGTTAAATAAGGTGGTTTTGCCTTCGCAGCAGCTTCTGCGGCTCCATCCCTGTGTTTTGACTCGCTGAATCAGGCTTTCTCGGAAACAAATAGCAAATACGTCTGCTCATCTAGCTTTCCCGCTTACACGTCAGTCGCTAAGGCGTTGCGCTAAGGCATTGGCTCAGTCGCTAAGGCGTTGCGATTCCAGGCCGCGGCGGCCGCTTTTATGATGGAGGCGAAAAGCAAACACGCCCGTGTGTACGAGATTTCGGCGCACGTTAAATATCCAAAGGTGGTCAAAATTAATCCGGAGCCCTTCACTACAGCGCGCCTCATCTCCTGCGTTGCGTCGGCGCGTTAAACCCCACAATCAATCAATCAGCCTTTCCCGCTTCCAATAAAAGTTAGCATTCCACAGATCCGGCGTCGTTCGTACTTCATATTGAAACCCGACCTCCACAGTGGTTTCTGCTCCACAGTTATTAATACGTCATCTGGTTGGTCGGCACTGAACGTCAGTCTACGAACTTCGCAAACCTGGGCGTAAACAGCTACAGCTTACTTCCCTACTTCCATACGTTCCGGGCGCTACAACGTCAACAGCACAAACTGTCTGCCTGTGAAGGATACATTTGTAAGCCAACTCACGGGGCGCTTGGTGCCCTCAACATGAAGCACGCAAAAACAGACTCTGTACTGCATAGTATTGATTCTACCACGGTAACAACATTTTCTTCAGCAGAACGAATATTGACCAGTATTAGATCCTTGCTTCAGGAAATATTTCAATTCAGGATTAATTAATTTAGGATTTACATAGATGTAAGTTTGTTTTGTTCAGAAAGTGCTTTACTCAAACAATTCCCTAGTCTATTGTAGTGGATTGTGGTAGAACTCTATCGTAGTGGAATGTAGTAGAACCCCAACTCTACTCGTTAATTGAGTATTTTCACAAACAAGTTTTCTTAACACAAATGTTACGACCAAGTACCACCTAAACTTTAAACTGTTTATCTTCCTAAGCTGTATGTTGGGGCTATCCACTGATGCAACATCATCATGACAAATTGCGTTTCATTTCTCCTGTAATTTATAAAAAAGATTCGCAGAATATTTCTCAATAACATAGGCTCTTGGCCAACCGAAAACTAGTGAGAAATTGCACTGCAGCATTACTCGTGGATGTGCAGTTGCATGGGCAGTCCTTTGCTGGGGCGGGCCCTACCACACAAGATACCTTAAATTTAATGTAGGTTTCATCAATTCAAGAAAAAGCATAAAACAAACTTACCAAATACAAGTTAGGAGCAGAGATTGTTCCATCATTTTTGTCACCTTGGCTGATGCCTTGCATGCTCACGGTTATCTGAAAAGTTTTTACCATTGCCAGATAAAGCTAGACGACGTGTTGCTCACATTCATACAATACATTGGTGCCCTACCACAGCCGAAGTATATGCTGTAGCAGAAGTATATGCTGTATATGGCGAAGCAGAGAGATAGAGAGAGACAAAACTATTTTATTGAACTAAGGTGGGGTGGTTCCTCATTTCAGGTAACCATGTGCCGTCCCTGCTCTACTGGCCCTCTGGACCAGCAGAAGTTGATCTTGAGGGAGGGAGCTGTGTAGCAGTATCTCCCACTGCTCCGGGGTAGAGGAAGGAAAATGGGCTAGCAGGTCTGGGTTCTTGACACACTCCCATGTTATGTGCCGTAGAGTGCCTGGTCTAGTACAGAATTTACATTGTGCGCCGAATGGTGTAGGAAATAACAGATGCATCCTGACTGGATGTGGAAACGTATTTGTGTGTATTAGTCTGAGTGTGGTTTCTCGGTTTCTTGAGAGCTCTGGGTGTGGTGCCGGGAATATTCTTCTACTGAGCCTGTAGTGTTGTGTAATTTCATGGAAGGTTCTGAGTGGCGTGGGTTCCGGTGTCTCCTCCGCAGCCTGGTGGGCGCGATCTCGGGCCATGAGATGGGCGTGTTCTTTGCCTGCTCATGAAGGAGTGGGCTCGGTGTCCACACAATTGCCACCTTCCTGTCCGGCGTCTTGCTTTTCAGGAAGCGTAGCGTCACGGCTGACACCCATCCCGACAAGAAGCTGCGGCATGCCTCTTGTGAGTCTGTGACAACGGTCGTGGTGTTGGTTTGCGTGAGGGCGAGAGCGATGGCAAGTTCTTCAGTTTCTTTGACTGGTGCTCTTGGAATGGATGCACTGGTCAAATGCTTACACCCGTCCGTCACCACGGCCACCATGGCTCTTTACCGTTGTAGTGGGCTGCGTCGGTGTAGGTCGTCGTCGGGACTCGGCAGGTAAATATGATTCAGCGTTTTTTGCGCGTGCTTCTCTGCGACCTTGATGGTAGTTCGGGTGCATGTTTCTAGGTGTCGGGTGGACTATTATAGATTTACGCCACGATTCCGGGATCATCTGCGACTGGGGCTGGTCTCGTGGAACCAACTGAAGTTTTGTCAGTACACTGCGGCCCGTTCGTATACGAGCGAGCCGTGCCCTTTGATTTGACAAGTGGCCCTCAATGAGTTCCGATACAGTATGTGGAGCCCTCATACGTAGTAACTTGTCTGTGGATGCGCTCATGGGCAATCCAAGGGCTTGCTTAAGTGACTTGCATATCAGGACGTCGATGTTATCCTGTTCCGTTCTACTCAGGATGACGTATGGACTCACGTAGGGTATTCGTGAGAGGAAGCAGAAGTATCTTCCACTCAAGTTTAAAGGACAGTATATGTTATATCGAAATTGCTACTGTTTTATCAGCGCAATTGTGGTGCTCTCAGTGTGCACATAGAAGGAAGAAGGGATAAAAGAGTGATGGCGATCCGCAATTTAAATGCAACCTGAGATGCAAATACAATAAGCAAAAAAATTACACCATCTCCCCGAAGGGAACTATGTGGTGATGCAAAGCATGGGGGTCCGTGTAGGTTCCACACCGGAGCAGAACCGGCGAAGGCGGTGTTTCGGAGCAGACTGAACGCCTCGCAGCGCGCGCACCTGCTTTTTACAGCGGGAGGAGAGGAGAATGGTGTAGAGACGCGCATGCGCAGTGGGGGTGTGGACGGCGCAACAAGGGAGGGACATAGCCCCGACCCGTGAACATTGCTCAGCCTATTCATTCCGAAGAAAACAGTACAAAATGGTTTATTACAAGCACGCGAGCACATCCAAAATTCTGGTCGTAAGGAGCGCCATCTGCCGTGCAGGGCGCCTTTCGTGCACACTTGCCACCCATTTTAAGCATTAGTTTAAAAAAAATGTTCAGTTGCGATTTAGCGAACCATGTGTTTTAAGTGTTAATTATTTGACTCTGACGTAGTTACGCACAGCAGCCTTGCGGGCCCTCCTCTTGGGTTTGACAAGATGGCTCCTCAATTTTTCGCACATGAGATATCTGATGCTTCCAGATGATAAAAAGTTCGAAAATATTTGAGTCTTTTATAGTTGCTCGCACTTGCTACACTAAGTTTCATAGCCTATCTCTGCAGAAATCGCTCCATGTAACTCTTCAAAGTAATTTTGGTGATAATTGTTGCATACGCAGAGAAGGCATCATGAGGAAACCTGTTACTTAACTAGGAATCTTGCCCACTTTTGCGGCTGCTATATTTTGAAAAGTACTCTTCTTAATGACATTCACAGTTACCATTAAAACGTGTTAACAACTTCGGCAGACCATGGGGATTGATGGGTGCACCGCATCCCGAGCAACATAGGCTTGGTTAGCGTGCCATATATTGGAATGTTTTTTACACTTTCGTGATCCAACCAATCCAACCAAGCATTTTCACCCTTGTGTCCCCGAATATTGATTCCTTGGCTGCCAAACGAAAAAGCGCATCTCATAGAACACTCGCAAAATATATAACTCTCCTGCTGCCTTCGCTAAACTATCGTTTTGAAGTATAACCACAGTGCCTATCTTTACTGTATTTACAAAAAAGAATTCTATGCCGAGTGGTTGTACCCTTTACCATTCGTTTTGCAAAGTGGAACAGTAAAAAATATTTTGCTCATGATACTCTGGTTTGGGAATCATGCTTTTTTAAACGCATTACAAACCCAGCCGCTCTTCCGCTGCGTATTGAGAAGTTAGTTGCGTTTGAGGAACACCAAAGCCTACAAGTATGTTTACAGAATGACAGGAATACCTTTGCATGCTGAGTAAATATTATACTACATAATGTGTACAGGGGGAATCTTTCCCTACAGGGAGGAAGCACGCAGCCTATATACAAACAAAAAACGAATCATAAGGCGAACTTTCGGCCACTGCTACGACGTTGACTTAAAGGCTGGTGAGTGGCTCCGGCTGATCGTGCGGAGCGTCTTTCTTCTGTGTGGTTCAACGCGGATACTCTTTCGCGCCTTGCTAGGCGCACAGGTACATGTGCACGGAGCGTTCGCTCAAAAACGGCACGCGACAGAGTTGGCCGTGGAGACCAAAGTATGTGAGAACGTGTGACGTGGCATCGTTCGAACAGCGTCGGTAAGCTAGGCCTCATGTTAGTTCCGCTGCTAAAGAGGACGTTTTTGATTACACATTAGCAACGGCTCTGCCGTCAGCTACCTTATTTTTATAGGCTGATGGATAGTATGGTCTACGCGAACAAGTCACCCTACCGGCGATTTTGCACTTGAGTACGTACCTCGAATTGTGATGCAGGTTTAGGACATTCCCAGGAAAGCACAGCACTGGTTGGGTCGGCGATTTCAACTTTTGCGCGCAACTTCACTGGTGCTGTGGATAAAATTCAAAGCAAGGAACGAGCCATAGGTCATACGAAATTATTTTGAGAAAGTGCTTCATTGTTGTAATTCGTACCCAGCACACTTGCAACTCTTATCTGGGGATGGTGTTTTCGTTTTTTGTTGAAGGCGACAAGATGTGCTGTAGGTTAAACAGGTACTTCCTTCAGCTTGGTAAAACGGTTAACTTTGAATTACAGCGGGGACCAGCACCAACAGCGAGTGCTCTCGGTGTTGTGTGTCGTCATCATGTATTATGTTTTTCTCGTCGGTAATTTGGACTTTAAAGATTTAAACTGTTATACTCACCCTCTCAAGCAACCGCCCCGAATGCTGCAAAAGTACGAGCTGACATGCTGAAGCAAATGTGTAAAAAATGATGAAGTCCAGATATAGGAAGAAGAATTGTAGTTTCTGGAAGTCTTTCAGTACGCGGAACGCGCGGAAAAATAATAGCAAAACTTCTAGAAATATAAAAGATCTGTTCGATATTGGATTTTAAATGCACTGAAAATGAACATTCTGTCATTAGTTTTCGAAATGAGTGGGTCGTTTATGTGCTCGCCCACTAAAATCTTTATAATTATCCGACTACACTTCTGACTACTTCACTTCTACACTTCTGACTACTATCTGACTACTTCAGATATAATTATCTGACTATATAATTATCTGACTACTATCTGACATCAGCCCCTTAGCAATTTACGGAAGTTTTATCAGGAAGTTCAGATAGCGAGCGCAGAGGTTTTGGGGATACTTTTCAACTGCAGAAAAATTCTGTGAAATCACGAAGTAGTTCTTTAGAGAACATTTGTTTAGAGATACACGTACTGAGCAGTAACTTTGCAGTGCCTTTAGGTTTGTCGTCATTACGGCGCTGCGATTGTGGTCAGTGTGATCAGGCTTAACATATCAATTGACACTGGAGGGTGATGAGACGTTAGGTGGAAGAATATTTTCATAGGCGAAAGAAGTTGATGCAGATCCGACTTTTGGCTACAAAGATGCTTAATAACACCTAGTAGGTTTGTGGACACAACTGACATTTGCTAGTAATACACCCCAGCCGACTTCGAGAGGTTGACAGAAATAATGTGAACGCTATAGGTGTTCACAAACCTGGCGGGTCTGGTTACCTACGTCCGATATTTTTTTATTGGTTTCTCACGAATTTTTTTGTCTGATAAAAGACACTTGCGGAAACCGATACTTCAAATTAAGCAAAGCATTTTAAACAAATAAAAGCGGAGGTATGAGTAAAAACCAAACTTTTATAGCTCATTTTGCTAGAATGTTCTGCTCAAAAAATTTTGTCATGCATTTCTAAACGTAAACAAATTCGCACTTTAGATAAATCTCACAAATACTTGGAGCATAAAAAAGAGATTTGTACTCTAACCTTGATATTACTCCCAATTAATGTTGGCGATTTTTTTAGCAATTAAGTGCTTCCAATCCCTGTCAATTAGAGGTGCTATCATTGCATTAGGTTAGAGACATGGTTGGGTACAGGAAAGGAAGAATAGATGTATTGATGTACTGGCATGAACGCTTTCCCATGAAGCTTTTTGGTACAACTATATTTTGTACCATGCTTTATACTCCTTCCGGGACTTGCCCAATATGAAACATTTGACCATTGGCAAAACTTGCTAAAACATTTTTTCTCGAGGCAAGCTTCTTCGCAGGCATCTTACTGGCCAAGAAGTAATATATTCTTTGCTCTGAGCAGCACATAGATTGAAATTTTTCAAGAAAAGAGCCACACTGCTCCTGCTTGAGAATCTAAATTTTTCAGTTCATTTTTCTAAACACTCACAGGTAATGTTATCCCACTCGTATACAATTTAGCGGCTTGGCTAGCAGTAAAGTCTGTAGGATAGATGTGAAAGGAATAAGACGTCTTTCCCTTTACGGAAGCGTTACTGCTTGTAAAGCGGTCACCTTAGCCACATGCACAAAATTTATTTCTGACATTGTTCTGTGAGGAATAATTACAGCGTTCTCCATACAGGCTTTATGGCCTTGATGATGTCCGTAATGATATCGTCCTTAATGACGCAAGGCTCCGCTATATTGCGATAAGCGACACTGCAGCACACAAATACACTTACATCCGGCCCGATACCCAAATTACAAGCAGATTAGTATAACAAGTGCATTAGGGGAGTATTAGAAGAAGTTCCTAATTTCTCGCTAAAGATTTTTTTGGTTACCGACGTCAGCGTCGTTCGCCAAAAGAATTGAGGATTGCTTGGCGAATTGATACTATTTGAAGGCGGGAGAACCAGTAAAAAAACCGCAAACAGCAGCGTGCGTGTTGTTTTTTCCCTCATTTGCGTTTCCGTCTTTCCTGTTGGATTCGCCATCCGCAAAAAGCACACTTGCCTGAAGCCATAGTGTTGCCAAAATCTATTATATATTTCTCTTCCCGCAGGAAAATGCCCCGGTATTTTTACGTTCGGTTTTCGTCTTAGTGCTTCTTAGTTATTTGTACATTTCGCTGTTTGCGCTATCGAAGGCTTTTTAACTAATATGATAAACAAATTTTTGTATTTTATCTTACCCAAGGAAATATTTCCAAAAGTCGCCGTAGTTTCGGGTCCAACCAGAGTTTCTCCCATGTCTCCGATACTGCAGGCGCTGGCAAAAACAGTGTACCTTCGTCCGGGCTTCACCGACAGGGTGACGTTTACGACGGAATAGTCCTGGTCTTCAAGTTTTATGATGTATTCCTTCTGCTCGCCATCGTCAGTAGGTTCCAACCTCAACCGGTAGCCGAATGGCTTGGAGTTCCATGCCTCTGGCTCGTAGATGCTAATGGTCACCTCAGTCGGTCGAAGCCATGCGAATTGCGGCCATGGTATGACTGCTGTCGGTGCGGTAGGGGCTGCATGAATATCGGTATATATCATGGTTAAGTGCTACACAAGCAATTTCTTTGAAATATTTTTCGAACAGAAATACACCGACAATAGATCAGTCCTTCCGCAGCTTTTTCCATTTCAGAACACGAAGAAAAATTGTGGCGTGTCTGCGCATAGATTTTAACATTTACAAAGATAAATTGACATATGTTCACCAATCCGACATAATCGTTATCTTTTTAACCTGGGACCGATAGTCGTGATGGCTTGCAATGACTAGATTTGGAGCCCTGTGCCCAACTTGGCCATTTCTGAGCTCCTGAAAAATTAGCCTCCATAAAAAATGCGCATTGGGGTAAATTGTCTATAGGACTGTGACTTCTTTGATTGATTGATTGTGGCGTTTAACGCGCCGACGGAACGCAGGCGATGAGGCACGCCGTAGTGGAGGGCTCCGGATTCATTTTGACCACCTGGGGATCTTTGGCGTGCGCCGAAATCTCGTACACACCGGCGTTTTTACTGTGACTTCTTTATTCTGCAGGTGTTCATCGAGAAAGTTACAGGAAAATTGCCGAGTTTTAAATAGTTGGTGCTACAAAAAACGTAAAACGGTATTTTATATTAGGATAACAAAGCGAAGACAATACAGACCATATGTACAACAGATATTTTGTCAAAAACTGAACTTGCTCAAACTGTTCCAATTCGGAAACAGGTTCAGGTATATTAAGTTACGTGTTATGTTTTAAGGAATACAAGTACTGTTTATCAATATTTAGAGTGGAAATATATTGCAGTTACAGCGTCACGAAAACAAGGACGACGCAAGGTACTTGAAAGAATAAAAGCTGCAGATGACGTCTACGTTCAGGTCTTACGATGTATGACGTGCTGGAGTTCATCCAGTGTCGATGGGCCGTTTTGGAACTGAGTTGCTTCAGTTATCGTTAATGCTATCCAAGCACTCAAGTTTAGTGCGATAGCTGGGCTAGCCGCAATGGTTCTAATGACCGCCGCACAGAAAACTAGAATGACATCTACGTCTGCGTGGCTTAAGATATCGTCGTAAATTTGTGGCAGCGGGGTGTTGTCAGTTTCAGAGAGAAAGCGAACCTGTCAAAGCCTAAATATATCAATCGCGCGGGCTTGACTGAACGCCGAGGTTTTTATAAGACAAGGAAAGAAATATCTTTGCTGATTACGATTTATTGTGAAAGTTTGGTAAAAGGGGAAAAGAGTTGGTAGACCCTATGGGTTGAACCAGAATTCTAGGGCGCCAACACACAATCGCGCTTTTCTGTGCAGAAACTTCTACAGGTGCCTTTTAATGTGTCGATAAAAGGTGGGTATGTAAAGTTTGAGTTCTCCATCACTGAGCGTATGCTTGGATATGACGGACTAGTTTGTGCAGAAGATAGTGGGGGTTTTCTCGTATGTAATTATTGTCGGACATTTCCCTCCAAAAATCTTCGACCATCTATATTTGGGGATATATTCGTTGGTTTATATCCTGAGGAGAGTATTCAGATCTTAAGCGATGAAATGCTCGTGTGCCAAGCGGAAAGATGGTGTTCCTAGGCGTAGGATGAGGGGACGTTTTCCTTATTTTTAGGGTAAAAGACTGTGGTACTCGTGGTGAACAGTGGGCACAATCTGCTAGTTCGAGTGAATGTTGGTCGGCTGCGCCGTTGTCTCCCAGACCTTTGTGTGCATATGTTAACGCATTTTGAACGTTTACGATTGTGGATTTGACAGTCTTTCCCAGGCGTTTAGATAGTCTACCTGCATCCAAGAGTCTAAATGGCTATTAAGCGTGGGCAATATTGCCTAAGCACGTAACCGGTAGTTCCGCTAGGTAATCGCAAAGACAAATCAATTCCCCTGTGTATGAAGGTAATGCAATTACAGCAATTGCCACTTTAGAACGCCCCGGCTTAGGCGTATGCAGTTGTTTTCATGATTTTAGAATTTGCCTCACAAGAATTTGATATTGCCTTGCCGCGTTCACTCGCGTTGAAATGGATTGATGTCTTCCCGTGGGGGGAGGGGTTTTGGAGAACATCGCTCTATCGGTGACAGATTCATGATGGCGTGCAGCCTATTTTTCTGAAGGTTCGCCTATATTTTATAGGACGACCAAGCCCCATTTTGTTTTTCCCAGACGCCCTTTTGTGCTAGGTGAGTGCCTCTCTTATTTCATCAAACGTATGAAAAGACACAATTTAAACGCCCTTGCGTTGATTGTGAAAAAAGGGAGGTTAAGGGATGTCCTATATTCGGTCCAGACGGGGGTGTTTATTTCGCATTGTAAATGCAGGTAAGTAGTTTCTTGTGCCGGAGCCTGTACGATATCCTGCCCATGATGAGCGCCTGCACAAGTTTTATTTTGTTTTGGTCATGCCTGCACTTTTCATGTACATGGGTTTGCCAGTGTGTGCTAAATGGATTAAGAGTTTCTCTATTGTCGCGATTGTAAGACGACCTCTGAGCATCTCCTTAGGGCCAATCCGAGTATTCTTACGTGGTGTTTTTTGGGGACCACATGCTGGCCAATCTGTAGGGTTTTCTCCTTATTGGCCGCGTAGCGTCATTCATCGCTTGCCGGAGAGAGATTACGGCTCGACAGGATCGTGAAAATATCTCGGGTATTTTAAAAGGTATGCAATCGGTTGTGCTAATTATTGGGGCACATTTTAGCTCGTTTCTGGTTACAATGTAAGCTGTCCTTTGTTTTTGCGAAGGTATTGTACATTTTCTGCCACATTTTTATTCTAATAACACTATGTTGGTGCCCAAATTTTTTTGGGTCGACGGAAAGGCGCTTTGGTGGCGGCGTACGTTCCGGGAACGGCTTGCGGCCGTGTCTGTTCAGCATGCGATTACACAGGGCGCGTAAAACGAACTTCAGTGCTCAGCCCCGGTTCCTGCACAAATCGCGTCTTTTCTGTTGCATAGGCCGCAATATCATTGCCCTCTTTTTCACAATCTGATTCCCGCTCTTCGGCACTCCTCATTCCAGCGAGCCCTCGTATTTGTCTGCCTCAGTCGTAGCTTTTTTTCGCACCCATGTACATCTGCGAATGCTTGATGAGCACGGCTGACATCGGATGGCTTGGAGGCCACGGTAAAATCGAAACATTAGCCTAATAATGCTAGTGCGTTAAATCAATTCAAGGCAACTTGCCCTCCACAGTGGACTTAAAGAATAGCAAATATCAGCGACGCACTCAGCAAACTTTCCTGCACAAAGTAGAGTAGGCGAAGTTATTGCAGCGAAATTTCTTCTTGGCGCCTTTATGAACCCTGATTTCATTCCTGAAAACTGAAATTTTGTATCTAGAATACTTCCGATTATACAGGAACGGTAAAGGTTGGCGACACGGAAGTATTACTATTTTCACATAAAATTTTGATTGTCGTTGCGGCACAGAAAACAAGAAGAAAACGTGCGCTGATGTTAAAACAAGACATGATGGCCGAGCGTGGCCATTAGCTGAGGACAAAACGTAGGTAAACAGATCAACTTCAATTTATTTCAATTTTTTTCGGACATACTTACATACATTTGATATCGACAAGGCGTGGCAAAATAATATTCGTACGTAACCTGGCGAGGTCGCCTCCCCGGGAGTAGAAATCAAGAGGCATGGTTCTCGGCATTACCCCGATTGAAAAGCGCATCGACCCGGTGCTAAAATAAAACAATTTTGCAAGCAATACAAAGTCGGTAATCTGGTATAGTAACGTTTCAGGCGTACCACGTGAGAAATCTCGGGTTGCATGATCGTCGTAATGCCACGTTGCAATCGTCGGGAACAACATCTTAGACATGTCGGCAAAATGTCATTGATCAGAAATAAAGGCATCGAAGCTTTCAGCAGTAGTTTTGATGTTCCATAGGGGTTTAAAACTCCTTAAGACCACCTCATAGCGTCGCTGCGTCGAAGGTTATGCGTCCGGCTTGTGCGATCTGCTGGTGCATTGTAATAACTTGGACAAGCTGACGGTTCTCTCCGAATACTTTTAGGTACCCTTAGGCGTTCCAGATATGGTCTTTGCTGCTGCGTGTGCTTCACAGCGTCAAAATTTGTAGTAGACCGGTTTTTTTTTTGAACAAACATAAACAGTTACCTCCGTACTTTTCGGCGCAACTATACGGTCTGAAAAGTTAAAATGAGCAGAGTTTGGTCGCTCGTCTGATGTTTGATGTAGACATGCATGAACTGCATATCTGCGGTCCCTGTGTTAAGAGGTAGGTTAGTTTCTTCGCTTGCGGTGGTACGCAATGATTGTTTGGTAATGGACCCTTCAATGGCTCTAGGCCCCAATAGAGGTTGTTGTAGAAAGAATTGGTGAGTTTTTGTGCAGTTCTTTCGTGCAGTCTTGTTGTCCGCACGACAACTTATTCTCGGCGAGTTACATGAGCAACGGCCTACGACGGTCCCTTCAAATCTGTTGCATAGTTTCGTAGGGGCGGTGGATCTCGTAAGTGAGCATTTCGTCACTGGCACTGCTGACAGCCCGAACGTAGTGGATGTGGTCGAACGTCAGGCGGGAGCAATAGTATCGAACTTTAGGTTCCAAAGCCTATGAGCTGTGGCAAGGGCTCTATTTTTATCGTCGAGTGACGAAGAACGCTTGGTCGTGGTATCTTTCCAAAATTTTGTCATTAGAGTATTCGGGTACCACAGTAAGATAATAAGCTTTATTTTGAAGGTAGGAATCTTTTTCAAAACACAGAAACGCGGTTGTCCTTTGTGATGGTTGATACGGACACACAGCTGTCGTTCGTAATGCGTCCTGGGTGACTAGGTCGCTCAACGCTATGGTTTGGTAAATCATGCCGTCTTCACTGTTGACTTAGGCGGTGGTTCTGGGGCGTGGAATAGGCCGTCAAGCGTTCAAACGTATCCTGCTGGTTTTGTACACGATGGTACCGTGGAATTGCAGCAGGCGCAAGCTTCGGCGTACTTCGTGACCAGAAGGGTACTTTAGGTTGAGAGCTAACAAAAACACTGGTTTCTTGTCGCAATAAGGGCCGCTTTGGAAGCATGGGATAGATTTTTAAATTGCAGCTTTTAGGTCAGGCACCCTCTTGCAGAGTCCCCTAGGTTTTTTTTCTTTTTACTTATCACATCTGGCACACGTGATTACTGTTCGCAGCCGTTCGACGTTCGGGTGAGGACAGCATCTAAGATTTGGTCACTTGGTTCTACGCTTATGTTTCTACTGCCATATTTGTGAAAATGTGCAAGCACGTGGGGTCCCTGCTGGCGTTTTTAAATATTGCCGATTTCATCCGGCTGCGCTTCTTTCCCGCAATAAGAATAGCTGTTTTTGCAAAGCGCAGGACGTGGTCGGCTGTTTTGACGAAGTTTTAAACCATGCACAGGTTGTACATGTATGGTGCGAGGAATCTTCCTACGACTTTTTCTCTTCATCCTTAGAAAGTGGCTATGACTGAAGGTTCTGCAGGCATATGAAGGACCACTCAGCATTCATGACAAAGCCCGACACCGTCTGTTCCTGTTCTGCGAAGAGGCAACTTTGAGTCCTTAACTTATCTGCGGCATGAAGATGACCTCGCGTACGGACATACCCGTTGCAAGTTATTTGTTGATGCATGGGTGAAACAGGACGACGTCATCAAAGTAAAGAAACCAGACAGTGTCACTGAATGCTGGAAAGTACAGTGTTCACAAGCGTCGGTGCCTTATACAATCGAAACGGCGTCATCTTGAGCTCATACAGTTTTAGGCGGTAAAACATCGGTTTTCTTACCGTCGTTGTCGTGAACCTAAAATGGCTAGCAGCCGGATTTAGGTAAATAAAAGAAGTTCGAATGGTCGACGTGGTCTATCCTGTCACCCAATGGTGGGGTGGGCATACTTGCGTTCTTGGATCTGTTTTCTCTCGTAAGCAGTGAACTAAAAGCCTTGATGTGCACTGTTTTGCTATAAAAGCAACACTTGTGAAACACATTGGCTTTTTGTTGGCTTTTAATGTCCTCCAGGATAGAAGTTATGTCGTCAACCTGTATTAGCATAGCATACTGCTGGTGCGCGACACGCCCAAAGAGAATTTCGCGTTCGCTGCGTTCTCTCTTCATTGATGATAACAAGCTTCCCGAGGAGAGTAAGACCTAGTTTATAGGTCGATAAAAAAAGTCCTTGTAGGACCTCCAAAGAACTTTTTACTTCAGTACGTTTTCTAGCGAAAGCGGCTGGTTGATGTCAGACAGGTTATCAGGCTAGGAGGTGTTGTCAGATTTGCGTTGGCGGTAAAGGGCAGTGATCACCTAAGTTGCTCCTCAATTCTGGCGACGACCACCAAAAAAGCCGTTTTGTTAAAATACTGATATTCCTGTCCGACATTTGTGAAAAATATCAGGTATTTGTTTCTACCACCATAACTTGCTCCTTACGACGGACACAACTATCAAGAGAAGCGAGTTTTGGTGTCTGTCCACAACAGCACTGGTGTCAATAACTCCTGCTCGATATTAAGAAGCGTTCTTGAGGCTTCCACGCGAAAGCAGGGTAAGCTGGCTATGAATAATCCCGGGCCCAGTGCGCGGTTTGCTGATTTTTCGCGGCGTCACAGCATGATTGCACTAAAATATTATAGCCTTGTCCTGAAGGCCATATATTTTATTGTTATTTGTCAAAATTTCTATCCGATTTTTCTAGCTGAAAAGCGCGACTTTTTTTGCTATTTCATCGGTCAAAAAACTTCCAACCAATAGTCGACGGGGCATTGCGAGTGAATAATTCGGAGGCTTTTGGTGTTCGCCCGAAAAAACCCCAATCCTTGCCAAACCTTGTATAATGGATAGGTCAGCTAATCAGCTTCCACCTTGCATCCAAGCACCACTCGCAATGGTGGCTGAGCGGCCTTGTGCGGCTGGCCTTGTGCTGCCAAGCCAAAGGACAAGGGTTGATTCCGGCGAAGCTGGCTGTTTATCATTTGTAAACTAAAGCAAAACAGTTGGCGTGTTGACATTTCGGGACGCGTAAAGGACCCCGGATGGTCAGAATTATTCTGAAGCCCTCAACTACTGCGCGCATTGTAGCCCAGCTGTCACTTCCGTAAGCAAACCGTTATAAATGAATGCGATCTGCATTCCAGCGCCAGCGGCTCACGAGAGCGAGGAGAGATAACCAGAAAGGCGCAACAAGATAACACTTGTCCCAAAAAATGTATAGGGACAAGAGAATTTTCGGCGTTGTCGAACAGTTGATCGAATGGCTTTTCATTCCTTATTCGCTTCGATCCCAATGTAGGTATTCGATATTTTTATTAATTTGTGCTCCAGAATGGGCAGCCAAAACCCAAGCGGTTTGGCAAAGCCTTCGAAGATTTCATTCCGCCTTGTGACAAGACCCCGCCAGCGCGAACATTTCTATTACCACTAAGTACCAAGTTGTTTCCTTTACTAGTCGTTCGCGAGCTCACTGACTTCACCCTACATTACGTTCTAAGGTGGCCCTCCAAAGGACACCACTGCCGACATAGCGGCACCAATCTGGCGCAGTTCTACAGACGGCTGGTTACGAATTTATCGAAGCACTCTTCGAAATACCAGCCTGTAACTTGGTCCTTGCTTTGGCCACAACTGCAGCTGTGCCTAAATGAGTTGTGTGCACAGTCGCGATAAATTGTTCACTGCTAGAAGAGGAGCGCGGATTCGCGTCCACATTTAATTGACATCCATAAAGACATGCACGCGCCTAAGCACGAAGTGGTCGAAGATGTACCCGCCCACTGGAACACCTAGTATGCAATGATGGTGAGGCTGGCTGAACTGTGTGGATGAATACCACTTGAACTCTGCAAGCTCTGATCAAGACAACTTGACTTGAAAGGAGTGTACATTATAAGCAGCAGTAGCTGTAACCGTATTTCAGCCTCTGTGCCAAGCAACCACGAAGCTCAACGCACACCGCCACTCTCCACTCTCCAAAATGATACATTTCGTCTATTGCACGGAAGTAACTTTGCGTAAGCACATTTACGAGGGAGATGAAGCAGCATAGTTTCCAAGAAGCCTCCTGCGCAGCTCGGAATTACGTGTAATGACTGTTGGGACGGACCACGTAGAGAGTCGCGAGCCCTGACCACATTCTCTGAAACGCCCGCGTAACAATTATATAAACTTTTGATCTGTACACAGTAGGTTGGACGCTTAAGCACACGTACGGATTAGACGCGGAAACACACTCATGGGTGGACGACAGTGCACAGAGCTAAAAAGCACAAGTCATACTCCCGCGGCGATCGTAGAGGCTAGACCATGTCGAAGTGATGACTCGCAGAGCTACTTCTGTGTGGTCGACGACTGGTAGTGACGGTCCAACGGAGCAGGTTTCTGTAGTTATTTCCAGAAGGGTTGCCCCACTGGCAAGGAACGTGATGGTTGCCGATGGCTAGCGGCGGGAAGGTAAAGCTTGGGCCTAGTCCGCAGCGAGGCCTCGCTTCTCGCGCTCCACGCCACCGCAACACTGCTCCCTCCAACTCGTTGAACAGCATCTTGTCGTCTCGTTCGCAGCCCGCTGCGTGGCTCGGACGGGAGAGCCGGTGACGGTCCTCGGGCCTCCCCCGCGAGGGTGGCCGCCTTGCTGCCTCCGAGGCCGAACAGCTCCCTCCTCTTCTTCCTCAAGGGTCACACCATTATGTCCACTTTAATCCGCACCTGAGCGTTTGCGCGTCTAGTCCTTCAGTGTACTTGAGTGCCATTGCCGCCTTGTTCATCGTCTAGTTATCATATATGTTGAGTTGGCGTTTGCGTGAACGTAGCTGGGGTTCGTGACTCTCTACGTGGTCCGGCCCAACACTCATTACAACCTCGTCCCTCACCTATAAATGGCACCTGTCCCGGCAAAGGCAAGGCTAGATGACCGCGGATAAAAAGGAGTTTGTTAATTCGAAGAGATGCAAAAAATCTTGGAAAAAGCAACGCTTGCATCAACAGCAGACGACCGAAGCCAGCCCCCGAAAATTGCGGTCAGGCATCCTCTTTGCGAGACGTGTAGAAGCCCCCTGCTGACACAGTGTGGGGCGTCTTTTTTGCCCTAACTTGTAAAGTGGGGCAGCAGAGTGTACGCGAAAATGTTCTTCCATAAGCCACAGACTACTTGGGCGCCCGTGGGCTCCCACAGTCCTAAAACCCCTCAATAGTTGTAAAAGAGCCATTGCAGCCATATTTACATAGCCAGCGCTGGCCAACATGCAAGGAGTGTACGTTTCCATCCCCGCCACGCATGCGAGGGGAGAGAGTCTAGTATCGACGTCAGGAAATGTCAGCAGTCTCCGGGAGGAGGTCGTGAAAAGCATATGAAACAACTTGTAGTTATTCACGAACACTTACCCCAGTATTCGGAGTTCCTCCTCCACCCGGGCTTCTAGGAAAGGAGGCCCTTTGAAGTGATTTCCTCATGCATAAGCATTGCGGAATCCTCCCAATAGCCGGGTGGAGGGAGTAAATGAAGTGGAGGACGGACTCAGCATACGGCTTTTAGTTGTGTCACAATTTACTAGTTTTTCTTTTTAATTGGTGGTGTGTACTACTCAGACAAATCAACTCAAATCTACTCGTCCAGATCACCATCAGCTTCGAATTTGCCTCTTACCTCACACTGACTATTTTTCCATCCACAAAATTTACACTACCCCTTCTCAAAAATAACACGCGAGCTTAGTTACATAGTATTACAGCGAAGCATCAACGCGCCAAAATAAACGGAGGTATTCATCTGTTATGTTTACGCGAGGCATACACGTTTGCTCTGGGCTGAACGAGATGGTTTTCTGTTTCGCGTACGTCAGGAGCGCACCAAATAGCAAATTATTTCCCCATCAATGCGAATGATACGATCATAATGAACTAATCGTCTAGTGTGTCGGTCAGTTGGCTGCGTTGGCACTGGCGGTGGATGTAGAATTCGGTGTAGTAGTGTTTGAATTTTGGTAGCGTCAAGGCGTCGTATCTCGGATGGTGCATGGTTACGTTCGATTGTGGAGCTTCGCGCTCATGGGGCTAGTACACGGCTCAGTCAGGTCTGGTATACGTCGCTTATATGGATATGGCGTTGTCATACCATTTGAGCTTCTCGTCAGCGTTGCACCATGGCGTAATCTCGACTTGGCGAAGAGGACGCTGTCTTCGCGTATTGTTCCGTCGTTACAATGAATGCGCTTTTTCGCTGTACAGCAATTTTCACTACGTGGACACGTGATCCTATACTAACGAAGTCACTTGTCGCTTAGCTCGGTGTTTAGCTCGGATGAAGCGTATGCTCACGACAGGAAAGTCTCTACACATAGCCTGCTCGAAAACAAGGTACTCGGCGATGTTTGCAGGGGGCATTGTCTGGACAACTGGCGGTTGCTTCAAAAAGGAAGCCTCGAAGATCGAGTCGTTTCAATGAGCGGGAAAGGCAGATGTGGCGGAATGCTTCGCAGTAGTAGGGGAGTTGTACTGCAGTTGGTTGGCGTGGCGACGTTGGACGGTGGTGTAAGGGTGTGTTCTGAGGACTAACAGCACAATCATCATGATGGTTACTGGTAGTCGTGTAGGTAATTATTTGGGGTGGTGGGCGTGTTTTCGCCGGCAGAGAAGTCTGTATTACAAGCTTCCTTTTCGCCTGGATCACATCAGACAGTTTTGAATGGGCATGGCGTGGTTGGGAAGGTCTTCTGGAGCCCTTAGCGAACTACAGTGCTGATAGTGCTACGCAAGGGACTTTGTGAAACTGCAAAGGCGTCGACAGGGTTTGCCTAGATGGCTTTACGGAGAACTGATGTTAATGATTCAGAATTGGGTTCCTTTTTGCACGGCATTCACTGGTTTAAATAAACACACTTTCCTCTGTTTTGACGTCGATTTACCTACATTGATTTTAAAGACTGAAAGAAGAAAAAATAGAATGAGACACTTGGGATGGCCGGAACAACTAAAAGCAGTGACATGTATTCGAGTTGAGATGTGACTCGACGATGTACAATATTACCCTTCAAACCAGTTTTCGTTTCGGTTGTAGGCAACATGCTTGGCATCCAACGTTATTGTTTGTTGGGTATATTCGATTGCTCAGGAATCGGCTTATCGCACTTCTGCAACGTTGTTGGTTGTAGAATGCGCCAGGTAAACCTGCCAGGCCTGCGTAGAAGTGTAATGTGTACTAGCTAAGATATACGCAATGGGTGAACGCCCACCGCTTCATCGGAGACGATCACCTGCGAAGCGCTTCGCCCAACCTTCGTAGGTTCTCTGGATTGTCCCTTTGTGCTAAGACGATTGTTGCGCCAGGGTGGAGAGTCGGTTATTTCCTCACTGCGCCCGCAAGCAGTTGGTGCTTGTTTCTACACCACGGCAACGCGAAATCACAATCGCGTCCATGTTAGCCTGGACGCAGCATGCCAACACGATCGTTGAGAAATGACGGTTGCAGTGCCTAATGGTGAATTCATTACAATAAACGTTACTCAAGTCTCAAAATAAATAAAAATACCAGGTTTTAAGGTGATTAGCACCTCCTAATTTCGACATGCTGCACCGTGTGCTTCAGCCAGCTGGGCCATAGACAAAGCGCTGTGTGGGATGCAAATATAAAGTATAAATCTTATAGCCTGTTCATTTCTTGTTTTCGCATTTGGTGCCGCCTAATGCTCTCTCTTGCATAACGCTTGTGCACTAAGCGTTCCTGAAATTACGACGAACATAATATGTCCAGCGACCGTGTCCCTTCTTCGGTAAGAAAAGCGTTAGCAATGTTGTTGTCGTGCGGCTGTCTGCTGGGGTAGTTACCCAGCGCCATAACGTTTTGTCGAACATTAGTTATATGGTTTACAATAAACGTTTAGGTGCATTTTACTCGCTTCGTACTAATATTAATTTCGGTGACTCTTCCGCCTCATTTTTTGGTCTTAGATTTTCTACTAGCGTACCAGCCAGCAAAGCTTCGCATGCGGGCTTATGTGGAGCTACTTGGACTTCATAGACATTACAAATGTTGACCCAGCCTACACATTAACAAACAAAGGCACATTTTCCCGGTAAAAATCTTGTCGGGACTTGGTATGTCTTATAAAAGGATGACCCGCTGGTGGCGGGCCGAACGACTCTATAGGAAGGTCAGCGATTCTCGCATTAGCACAGTCAAGCTGGGCTTTCTGGCGTAAGCGTCGCATCATACGAGATGCAAAATTGGCAAGAAGGATGCAGAGAGGAATACAGCATTTTGTATTGATTTTCCTACCAAATAAAGTCGCGTAAACGCTCTAAAATGTGGTCGAAACATGGCCTAGCGAGTCAAGACTAAAAGGTTTGCGAATAATCCCACAATATAACTTTGTTGAGCGCAACAAAGAGAACACACGACGAGGGATACAAGGACGAACGCTACTGACAACTGAATTTTATTGACAACCACAGGACATATAAATAGAAAAGAATCAAAACACGCTTAAATGACTATGAAGTTTATGACATCACTGCACAACCCCCCCCGCACTGGTCAGGCACGCACGTGTGATAAATGTTTATTTAAGAGGGCCATGTCTTTCGAACTCAAAGATATGGACGTCGAACTGACGCAGTCACCTATCCGCTGCATTTCCGCAGCCTCAACGGTCTCTCGCGTGCGCTGATCCGCATCTCGAAAAATGACGGAGCACGCATCGTACATAGGGTCGCACTTGTCGCAGTTTTGGCAATGAATACCCAGATTGCTATCTTTGCCTTTCCGTACCTTGTTGTTGCAATGTTCACGTATGCGAGTGTTGAGGCCCCGTCCAGTCTGCCCAACGTATGTTTTTTTGCAAGAAAGCGGCAACTTGTAGACTACTCTTTTCGTGCAGTGCACATACTGGTTTTGGTGATTGACGAGGCATCTGCTTTTTAAGTGCGAATGCACTTCTTAAGCGAGCCTGAATCGTCCACCGCCGTCGTCCGCATAGCAACAGCTGCGGGTGCGCGCGCTCCTCGTCTTCCCTAGCAACGGGGGGAGATGGGCGCGCGCTACTTTCCTCCTCCTCTCTCCGCTCAGTGACTGCGGGTGTTGGGCGCCTCCTTCCACTTCGGGCGGGAGAGCTCTCGCTCGCGTAGCGGGCGCTCCGCATTCCGACGCGTGAGGGCGCTCGTGTAGCGGCCGCGTGGCGCGGGAGGGTATTAGTCGAGCGCGCGCCGTCGTCGAGAGCGGTCGCTGGTACTGCATCTCGATAACGATGATGGCGGACCGGGCAACGGTACCTAGCAATAACGAGTGAAATATCTTTCTTTGTAGTTGTGTGCGTGTGTCTAATCTCTCGACTACTCATTAAGATCACGATATCCACCGTTATCGCGCAATCAACAACCGTGCATTCGCACTTGCACACTCTCCCACTCGGGGAAGTGCGAGGGAATTTTTTTACTTCCTGACAGGGCACGTTTGGCTGCAGAGCCTGGACAGTTTATCAGGGGCCGACATGACAACTGATGATACGTTGTCATGTCGGCCCTGATGACATGATACTTTAGGCAGACTGGACGGTGCTTCAACACTCGCCTACGTGAACATTGCAACAAGGTACGGAAAGGCAAAGAGAGGAATTTTGGTATTCATTGCCAAATGTGCGACAAGTGCGAGCCTATGTACGACGCGTGCTCCGTCATTTTTCGAGACGCGGCTCAGCGCACGCGAGCGATCGTTGAGGATGCGGAAATGCAGCGGATAGGTTACTGTGTCAGTTCCACGTCCATATCTTTGAGTTCGAAAAAGCTGGCTGTCTTAGATAAACATTTATCACACGTGCGTTCCTGACAGGTGCGGGGGGGGGGGGGCAGGATTTGCAGTGATGTCATAAACTTCATAGTCATTTGAGCGTGTTGTGATTCTTTTCTATTTATATGTCCCGTGGTGTCATTAAAACTTAGTTGTCAGTAGCGCTCGTCCTTGTATCCCTCGTCCTGTGTTCTCTGTGCTGCGTTCAACAAAGTTTTAATGAATTACCAACTCGCTCGTACCCACACGTTGCTTAACTATAATCCCACAATGTGTACAACTCATATCAGTGTCTATTTAACTTGCCGGTCATGCCCTTCTCAAACATTGTAGCCTCGTAAACGCCCTCAGGCACAGCTTTCAGATCTAGCGCGAGCCCATAGTACACGTCCGGTTTCGCGGATTCTAATAGGAAGCGCCACATTCTCTTCCGTCATCTAGAGGCCAGTTGGGGAAACATTCTCTTCAATTCTTCTGCAAACAGAACAGCAGCTTACCTAGGCGTTGAGAGCATGTTCGACGTAAGATCCGCGCTTTACTTTTCGCACCACCTCCGGGAATGTTTTCCAGGTTCC
Source organism: Haemaphysalis longicornis (assembly GCA_013339765.2). Lineage (NCBI taxonomy): Eukaryota > Metazoa > Arthropoda > Arachnida > Ixodida > Ixodidae > Haemaphysalis > Haemaphysalis longicornis. The sequence continues at coordinate 166,548,147 of CM023454.1, read as the reverse complement.
GTCTATAACAGGCTACAGGACATCACTACACTGATATATTTCTCGAACCAAACTTTGGTTCCCTCTTCCATACTAGTGAACACATGCGGAGTGTTTCCTCGTCATCCAAACTGTTTAAAATACCGATGCGCTCCACATTCTCTAACCATCCTTTCAGCCGGTGTAAACAATCCGCCTAATGATGGCACTTCTGAGGGCAGCGGCAGGGGGATTTCTCAAGCGGCTTTTGGCACCATGGTGTCAGTTCAGGCAGTAGTATGTTACTTTCTTGTTCAAGGAGACCACACACATCAGGTATACCTTGTTTGGAGTTTGTGGCTCCAGTTCGCTAGTCATAGTGGTTTTTACATTTCTAAGAAGCAGAAAATGTGCTTAAGAAGCCACTGTACTATATACCGTGTAGCCAAAGAGGACGAACTTTGATTTGAACATAACGTTTTTGGCGTTTCTTTGGCGATATCTTTTTACGGCATTTCATGGGCACCCATTTAAATCGACATAGATAACGTTTTAAATCGAATGCGTTTTATTGGTGATTGCCATCCTTCTCCCCCCCCATTGCGCCCATCCATTGTTGAGCGGACTGTTGCGTGCTGCCGAGGTTTTTATCTATAAGGCTCGAGCTGGAGCGGCACTCACCGATGATGTCATTGCTAAATGGCGAGCCTACACACCTCGTCATGAACGCCAGCCACCTGAAGACGCTGCGCCCTCCCATCCCGACGTCACCTGTCGAACATGCGACCTGGGGGTCCGCCCCACTATACACCAGCTTGTGTGGGACTGTCCCGGACTTGAGGCTATTCGCGCGCGCCATCGCCACCAAGTTCCGACGTACAAGTACTGGATCTGGTCACCACACCACACGCACGCAGCCCGAGTCCTGCGTACCCTCTGAGACTTCGCACGCGAGGCTGACCTGTTGAGCCGGACTTAATTTTACCCCCTCCACTTCCACCCTACCGTTCTTATAGGCCTCTGAGCCAGCCCTTTGCCCAATAAAGTTACATATGTCTATCTGTTGGTGATTTCATTCCTCGGTACCCATTTAAATCTGGATTGATAACGGTTTAAACAAAACATTTCAGACTCTGTGGAATATCGTCTGTAGTCCACCTAAGACACAATGCAGGAAAGGCAGCGTCCCCTGACAATGATGACGATGGTTGGCAAACGAAAAAAAGTAAATAACGTGAATGGTTTCACTTAACGGAAAATAACCGCGTTTCTTAGGCTATGAAGCCGACGATCTGATTTTGCCAATCCGCAACAGTCAAGACAGTTGGATACATAGAGGGTGCATAGACATGCAAAATTAGAGACAAAACACACCTCACTGTCTTACTGCGGCAATACCTGAACTCTAGAGGAATCCACGGAATGTCCATTAAAAAAAGCACAAGAGGTAACAATTGCAGTGCAGTCCCATACAAAAATATTTTATGGTCGGCTATAGAAAATCCTTTTTATGGTCGGCTTTAGCTATTTGGCCCAATATTTTAGACGTTTCTATGGGTGTCTTTAGTGAATCGTATCGCCATTCCTATGGGTGTCTTTAGCTTCTTCTATAGCCAGTTTGTGGTTTTTCTTTAGATATTCGTATCGCATTCCTATGGGTGTCTTTAGGTTCTTCAATAGCCGGTTCTATGGTTGTCTTTTAGCTATTCGTATCGCCATTCCTATGGGTGTCTTTAGGTTCTTCTATAGCCGGTTCTGTGGTTGTCTTTAGATATTCGTACGACATTCCTATGGGTGTTTTTAGCTTTTGCCGGTTCTATGGCTTTCTTTAGGTCTTCTTTCGATATCGCTATGGCTATAGAAGAAACTAAAGACACCCATAGGAATATCCATAAAAATGGCTAAAGACAGCCATAGAAATGTCTAAAGATAATTGGGCCAAATAGCTAAAGACAACCATAAGAAGGATTTTCAATAGCCGACCATACGATATTTTTGCATGGGCTGCAGCCAGAAGAGAATCGCCACTACTTGAAACTCAGCGACAGCAGCAGCCTCTGGGAAATTATTAACACGCTGCCATGCCGGCATATAGCCTTGCGGATCTCTAGAACTTCTCCGGTGGCACTTAGGTTGTGTGCTATCTGCATTCTGTAATATATGCTCCATGAACACTTCAGCGATATAGGGGGAGTGCAAGTTTGTGACTGCAAACACGTGGCCAGTTTTCATTCACAAAAGGCTTAAACAAAGGCAAACAAGAAAAGCAAAACCAAGGGGTTTATTCATCCCATTCATTACATAAAGGGCTATATCTACGCTACTTCGCCGCCAGTAAACTGTTGTTCACATACGCCGATCGAAACACACAGCACACGCATTCCAACACTCTGGCTCACGCTACGTCATTCGCTCGACAGCCGCACTACGCGGCACATTTTCCACGAACGCCCACCAAGACACATATACCTACAGGTGCTGGGTAGTCCACAGAAAATAGAACACTCAGAAGTCTTTATTTCACTCAGTACTCAATGCACGAAGTTGCAAGTATGGTGGCTAAAATGGAAATGCACTCTTAATAAACAATGAAGACGGTCCACATAATGCTATATTAAAAAAAACGTTTTCCAAGTCCGTTCAATTAGTTCCTTGTACGTTTTCTCAGTTCGTGAAAAAATAATTATATTTGTCTCATCACCGTGTCGAAATCTTCACTTCTGTGTACATTGCAATGCCCATGTGGTGCAGGGTAGCTTGGAAACGTGTTCTTGAACACAAAAAAGTCCTGAATTTCTCGCACAATACAGCCTCTTCAGTTCGTAAGATCACTCACCCTGGTGTTTTGCGTACGATGAAATTCCTGTCGCGGTATCGCAGGTATCCATTTTCGCATGACTTCGAGTTGATGTTGAATTAATCGTAACACTGTCACCGAAAACACCGAAATTTCCGACAGCGAAAAGCGGCACATTGCTTGGCGTCACACCATCAACACGAACACATTGCAGTCGAGTCGTAAATTTCCAACATTAGGCAACACGTGCCATGCCCGCGCACATGAGCAAGGAGACGAGATGTGGCTGATGAGTACATCCTGGTATAAGCAGGTCCATCGCGCTAGCAAATAGTGCGGGATACGTGCCCATCTTTCGACCTTTTCTAACTTGTTTTCTGGTAATGATTTTATTTGGCAAATACAACATCGCTTAACGTTTTGTTTTCTTCATCCGAAAAAACTATATCTGTTTCAGTACTCAGGGAAAATTTTTTGCCACTATTATTGCTACGCGCACGAATACTAACACAGCACGGAACGCCTGACCCTCTTTTCCACGAAAAAATTCCCTTCGCACGACCGGGCTACAGCGTTGACGCGCGCGGCACTCACGCCGCACCTCCCGGCCGGTCGTGGTCCCCTCTACCTTTTCAACGCTTCCCAGAACTTCCTTTCCCTGACTCCTTCGGTCCAGCTTGGGTCGCTCTCCCCCTTTCTCAATGACTAATTTCAAAGTGAGCTCCGCGGGAGAAGGAATGCGGTTGTTCGCAGATGCCACCATATTTCTGACGGCGCCCGCAGGAACGGGGGCCGCGAAAGTTCTTTCCAATTGCTTCGACGCTGAGAAGGCCGTTTTCAGAGAAGCCCGCTTTTTCATTTGACCCTGGCGGCGAAGGGCCACAGAGGAAATTCTCCCAAATTATACGTCTTTCGGTCGACGTTCATTCGCAAGCTTTGCCGACGCACAGTATCCAAAGTTGCAACCTGAATTTGAGCGTTAATCTGTAGCTGCCTTTAATTGTACTTTTCCCGTATTGTTGGTATAATAAGTACCTAACGTTATGGAACAAAAACTTTCATATAACTGGCCGATGAACCTCATCATCGTTACTCAGTCTGTGTTGTAGATGTAGCTAGGTAAATCATGAGTGTATAAATTACGCGTCATAAGTCATATTGGAACCAGCGGAATAGAATTTAATGGTGGGCTCGAATTATACCTTTATAGGCTAACACTTTTTTATTAGCGGCTGGAGACTTAGAGGCTTATGTCACTATGTAGTTAGCTAAGGAAGCTTTTATGGATGCAAGCCTCTAAATTCTGCGCCAAACGCTTTCCTAATTCCGGCTAAATGTTGCTTAATTGTCACGCCTCTAAAGGTTTACAGTTATATATTGCGCTGTAGCCAGCCGCAGAAACTTTTATGGGTGCCTCTCTTTAGCTTTAGGGCAGATTCTCTCTAATTGCGGCAGAAGACAGCTGAATGGTTCCAATTATGTAAACTTAGAGCTAGACAACGGCCTATATCCAGCCAAATGAGCTTTTATGGTTTCTCTCTTTAGCTTTAGGACGAATCTTTTCAATAGCTGGCAAAAGACAGCTCAATGGTTTTGAGTCTGTAGAGTTAGAGCTAAAAAAACGGCCTATACCAGCCAAATGAGCTTTTATGGCTTTCTCTCTTTAGCTTTAGGACGAAATCTTTTCAATAGCTGGCAAAAAAGCTCAATGGTTTTGAGTCTGTAGAGTTAGGCTAAACAACGGCCTATAGCCAGCCAAATGAGCTTTTATGGCTTTTTCTTTAGCTTTAGCACGAACTCTTTCAATAGCTGGAAAAGACAGTGAATGGTTTCAAGTGGGTAGACTTAAAGCTAAACAAGGTCTATAGCCAGCCAAAAGAGCTTGTCGCGGATGGCCTATAGATTAAAGCCATAGATTTTTCTTTAGCTGGCTACAGTACCTGAATAGCTGTGACTCTATAGACTAAAACACTAGGATGTTCTATAGTCGTCTAAAGAGAATTGTATGGTTTACATTCTTTAGTGCAGGATCATAAAACTTCAATAGCTGGCTATAGCCTTTTCACTTTTATGGGTGACCATAGGGACCCATAGGCGGCCATAGCTCACCATACATTTTTCTATAGACGCCCATAAGGCATTTTTGTATGGGGTGAACCATCTCGAAATGAATAGGCGCTTGGGTCTTGGTCGATTCATTCCGGTTGCGCATTATTTTTTAAAGCTCTTTCCCCCGTCATTGCCGTTTTGACAGAGCTGAAGTTGATTTTGATCGATAAAAAGATTACGGTTTGATATAGTGGCTGCTACAGTTAATTAATAACCTTTTACTGAACCACCACGAAGGCACGCATGTGCGAAACGGTGGTCTCTTGGGGGTTGATTCGTGCGGCCAGATTGCCGCTTCTAGGGCCAGGACGTTAACTTTGACCGGGGCGTTTGAAAAAACAATGCCAATGACACAGCAAAGCGGCATCTTCAAATACATTTCTACAGATATAACGCTGCAAAGTGCGGGATCGCTGATTCGCGTTCGGAACGTCGGTCACTCGGTACTACCGATAAGGGAGAACAGGCTACGAATACCCCAATTGCTACCGAAAACCCAAAAGTAAAATATTGCGGCGCTCATGAACCGTCCCTGTGTAAACTAATAGCGCGGAATGCCAACTGACCAGTGATAGCGGCGGCGGCACGGAACAATAAAAGATGTGGTTGTACACTTAAAATTTATTGAGTCACACCAGTAGCCGCAAGGAGACAACCTTCCTCTACCAAACAAGGGTACCGTGTAGCATCTAAAAAGACAAAGAAATGCGCGCTTCGTTTAAAGCACAAGTTCAAAGAAATCTTAAAAATACAAATCAAAAGTCATTGTACTTCGTAAAATACCAGACTGACATTAGAATCAATAAATTCGGAATGACTATGTCAATTTGGCGGTAAATCTCGCCAGTCTTCTCCGTGATCCCTAACTACGTCACCGTAACGGTTAATCCGCGAGGTCTGCTCTTTCAATTGACATGCGAATAACGTGATTTTGAGAAGTAAAAAAGGTAAAATGTTAAAATACGGTTGTATTAAACGTCTTTAGGTTTTTGGTAGGGGTGACGGTAATTTTTATCTCCCTACCAAACCGGTAATAAACGTAACATTTCGTTTATTTCGGAAATCTCAGGATGAATATTTGCAAGTTCATTTTGAGAGTATGTCGTAAGGTACATAATTAGTATCTATTGTTTCTGTAATATTTGACACATACCCATTTTTTGAAAGCTTGGCAAATTGATAGCTCTGTTTTTTCCACTTGACTATATAGCGGCAACATTATTTCGATCGCGTATTAGCATTTGAGGAGCGATTACTGTAGCAATGAAGAGTAAAAAGATTATGTCCGGCTGACTAGTTTGCTCTTACTTGAAGAACGCCTTTTCGAAAACATATCATGAGCTTTTCGCTGTAGTGTTATTTACTTTATAAGCAGAAATGAGAAGACCAGATTTGGTCATCACCTTTTCTTTGTGCGGGGAATACAGTAAGCGCAGTTCAAGGTGTCCTAATAGCATCAAGCTCACCTGAAACAGACGTGTGTACGCTGAGCATGCTTGGCTTCCCCAGCTTTTCAGCAGAAGCTTCTTCATTCTTGTAGAACGGCCACAGCGTGATATCGTACTCTGTTTTCCCACGCAGCTGGTCGGCGGCGAAAGTTGTCGATGTGGGTGGAAGAGTGATCAAGATGGTATGGTTCAGAGAAGTAGCCTTGAAGTAGAAGCCCGTTAGTCCGCTCGGTACAACGTCGCCACGCCACTTCCACGAAAATATCAGTGACCCGTTGGGCTGTGCAAGACTGTGGAAATGCAGCAACTTTCCTTCGAGCTTTTCTGCGTGTGTTGAACACAGAAACATCGTATAAGACATTTATTGCTTAGAAATGTAGATATGGCTATTCTAATGATCTCCCTGATATTATGTTCCTTTTTTATATGTCCTTGTCAATTGTAATTCCAAAACTGTTTCCTGCAAAGTATTTTGCATTAGCTTCATTTAAAACACTACAGAAAGCATATAGTGCTTTCAAATGACGATGCATCCTATGCACAAATACTTTAATTGCGGCCCGCCGTATATAACAAATGACATTCGAGCGGCAGTTGAGTTTATTAGTTTTAATTCGAGCAGCACATTTCAGGCAAGCAAATGTTGCAGTCTTGCACACTGCGGTTTTGAGTAAAATGTATACCGGCCAAGAATTTCAGATCTTTTTAACGGTAGTTTTTTTTGTTAAATAAAATTTTACAGCCAGCAAAATATATTGTTATTTTTACCCATTCTGTTTGAGGAAAATAAGCTTGTAAAGCACCAGTAGCAGAGGCATTTGAGAGGTCCCATGAACAGAAGTAAGTGCACCTTCAGGCACCCAAACACAGTGGCGCGTACCCGTAAAGGTTGGGTTGAACAAAGCTGACTAACGGCCAGATCTTGTTCTATCCCTGAGGTCGTTCGCTAAGTGACAAGAGAAGATACTATAACTATACAGGCGTTATTTACGACTATTGGTTTCGATATAAATATATATTGCACTGTCACCAGAGAGGATACTGCTTACTGCAGAAATGTAAGCAGAAGTCTTGAAACATGTACTGAAGGTACTTTTAAGTATTTCACAAGCTTGATACATCTTCTCTAACATAAGAATCACTAAATCAAAAAATGAGTGAATCTCCAAATATATCTTCATGCGTGTAGCAAAGTAAATACATCCTGACTGAAGAGATTTGGTTTTGACGGGGTGGATTGTTTTATAAGTAAAGCATGAATGTCATCATAGATGCCAATAAAACATTAGCAATATGTGATATAAGAAAGAAACATAAAAGAACTTATGCGTTTTAAGTGGACTGAATAACCGAAGAATCTTATGTTACGTGTATTTAGCATAACGTTCATCTTCAATACAATCACGAACTGGCTGTTTCCTGCGTCCGTCACACTTTAGCACAGAGTTTCCAAATGAGCTATTGGTAAGCAAAAGTCAAACTGTTCTTACAACCTCGTAACGATCTTTTTTGCTGATAGTCGGACCTAATGACTTTAAAACGACTCACAAGAGGATAGCGACCAATGAGAGTTCATTTGACAAAACACACCTTATTTTTCGGCTATTTCGTCCATTGTAACGGAAATGATGGCCTTTTGACTACTAAACCCCTCACCCTCCTTGGCAGCCTTGATTATGTGAAACAAATTTTTTGCTGGGGCAACTGCACCAGATTCCATAATGGCGGGTGATGTGCGGCCCTTTGTTTTTTCAGAAACTCTGAGGGATCGAATCTTACGCCTGTGTTTTTTGAAGCAAGTGATAAATTAGATGCTGACCCTGGCAAATATTTGTTACAAGACGCACGTTTTTGCAATCGAGTGAGTCATTCTGTTTGCACCGAAAGCGATTACAATCCAGGCATTTCGCGCGCCTGTCTTGGGTTGTTTGGTAACGTATATGCAGGGTCTTGTTCCGGGTGTTTTCCTTCGTTTTATTAGTTTTTTTGTCCCAGCGCGTGACCATATAGTATATATGTAGATGTGTACGTGTACGTGTGCGTGTATGAGTGTGTTTGTGTCCAGAAATTTGCTTCATCTTTTCGTTGGGCGAACGATTAAAGTGACAAAAAAAAACATATTTTTAAGTTTAGTTCGCCAAAAAAGACTTTCGCCTTTAATGCGACTCCTTCGGTGGCCTTTGAGGTCACAAGCTGATCCATAGCGCCATTTTAAATTCGGCAAAAGCGCGAAGTTCTCGTCCAATACCAGCACACCGAAGATGAATGAAAAGTAAAACACCGGAGAAAAAGCTAAAGGAAAACAGCACAATTTACTGTCCTCATCAAATATGTGGTTACACTACGGCAGCAACGAGCTGCAGCTGCATCTGTAGGAGGCGTCGAATATATTAGAAAGCGTTCACGTGGATTGCAATGTAAAGACTAAATACCACAGGATCCGTCAACAACATGTGGTGTGCGCGAGGCGCATTGGGGATGCAACTGAACACTCGTTTTTTCGCCTTCACCACTCACAAGAACTGTTCACTTCGCTTAAAGATGTTTGTATTTTGCGCTCATATAATTGCTTGTTTGTTTCGAGTTGGGCCCACGGGCTTTTTTGTTAAGTTTACGTTACTTAAAAACACGCCATTGGAGCCAGCATTTCTGTAGACTCCTAAATGAAAAAAAAACCTTCCTTATTGCACAATATAAAAACACTGGCAAGCACTACCGTGACACCTACCACAGTAAACAATTTACTTGTTTCAAATCCTGCATACGCACTAGCTGCAGAACATATTTAAACTGTATTTGCTACATCCCAATACGCTTCCCTCCTTCCCTGAACCAACGAGGAAAATGAAAGCTGCAACACGTGCAGAACGTACAGTTAAGAAATTGCAATGTGCAATTTTGAAAAAAACAGCGGAAACAATGAACTCCAATAGGGTAGAGTACTGCCTTCCTGATGTACTTGCCAAGCAACGTTTCGGGTTAAGCATGTAGTATTACGGAATCCAGACTGTGCCTTAACAATATCAGAAAAAGACGTCGCAGAAAAGTAACCTGTGTAGCCGGTGTAGTTGGACCAAGTGAGGACAGAAAAAGGTTCAGCAATGAAAAATAGAGCTGCGTGTGATTTGGCGCTAGTGTTGGCATTGCCAGAGGGCAAACGTTAGTTGTAATTATTCGTCAGAAAACATGGTTGAAACACAACAGGCTCCAACACTTTTTTTCTACAGTATACCACATTTTTTTTTATTTTCGGTGTCCTAAACAGCAAACTGCACATTTCAAAATCGCACTTGGGACAATACACAACCGACACACACAGTTGGCCTTGGAGAGGTTGCGGATAGGCCACACACATGTAACACACTCCCATCTGCTCACTGGATCCCCAAGACCCATGTGCAGCATGTTTGAAGTGGGCCTACCCGTAATCCACATACTCATTCAATGTAAGGCACTTGACATAACACGACGAAAACACTTTCTACAACTATACACACAACAGTTTCCAAAACACCCGCCATACTTCTTAGGATACGAGCCCATGTTTTCAATGAAACGTGTTTCTGCGTTTCTTACCGACGTGAAATTTTTACCTCTCAATAGTTATCCTGCATCTTGACAACCTGGACCTTTAAACCAGTCATCTTCAATACGTTGTGCTTTACTTTGTTTATTTTTGCTAAAATGTTTTACTTTTAACTTCATGCTGCTCTCATGAAATGACTTGTTTGGCTCTGTTTGCCCTTGGTTGGCCTTCCGCTAATAATATCCCAACATTATCAACATTTTCTGTGTCTTAACGCTCAAATTCAAAGTGTGGCCGCATACCCCATAAAACACCACGGGACAGACATTTCCGAAATTAAAAAAAAAAACAGTTCCGCACCTGCAGAAAGGCGTGCAGAAAAATGTGATGCATAAAGTTAAGTTAAACCTCCAGGTGTGCTATGATATCATCGGCGCAATCATAATCATAGTTTTGTGTAGGTCTCTATATCAGAAATATGTCTTATATTCCCACCACCCTACAAGGCCTCTTCCGTAAAAAATGAATAATGCTTCGTGTTGTTATCAAAGTGCACATTCATGTGGTTTTTCCCATGGGTTGTATTACTTATAATTTATTATTTGTGGGTAGAGTAAGTATTAAAAACATGCTATCGCCCTTTTTATTAGTCCACTAGCTTCCCGTGAGGGTATTATCGCGAGAGGACTGACTCGTTTATTTTACTGGAAACAAAATCTGTCTCCAGAAGGACGCTTAAAAATAAAGAAGCATTTTCTAGCACAGGTAACCGCTTGAACATTTTTCTGTAAATTTTCTGTATAAATGTGGAGATGATACGTCGGGTCAAGCCAGACGGCTGGATGGCATCCGGAGTTTATTCTTGCAGTGAACCTGGTAGCCGTTCACTGAAACTTGTCCAGTGAACCAGGACAGATATCTTTTTCTTGAGGAAATTAAGTTTTTTTTTAAGCTCACCTTCCTTGCAATCCTGGTCGTCAGGATGAAGCACAAATCCACGCCGACAGGCACACACTCGGTTTCCCTTGATATTGGATCCGCAAAGCTGCTTGCAGCCTCCGTTGTTCTTTGCGCACACTACGTGTACTGCAGAAAAAACGAAAATAAAAGCACCAGACGTTCATTATGCTTTCACGACTTTCAATGTCTTCGCGTGGTTAATGTGAAATTCCCGAAGGTGTTAGTGAACTGGCTGGTCTGCTCACTCTCTGCTGCCTGACTACCACTTTACATTCAACAGCAGGAACACTAAGAGAGAGAGTGAAAAAGTAAAGTATAGGCAGTAAGGTTAACCAGGCTAGGTCCTAGTATGCTAAACTACACTTCGAAAATAGGAACAATGGGGAAATCGTGGGACGAACTAAGAGTTTCTGGCGAGAGAAAATACCTGGAGCACTTCCTATTAGATGATATTTGCGTATAGTATTTACCCATAGCCTACAATAAAACAGCGTGCAAAGTTTCCGCCAAATTCTATTTATTACAATTCCGCAAGGTTTCCTATTTATTCTGTGTTCAAAACACTCGTTTGTTCGGTACGGACATGAGATGAGGAGGCTACCAATTTGTGGGAATCAGCTTCTATAGTGACCATGGAAGAGGTGCGCTCTAAGAGGGCGCAGTAAACAAATCAGCACACATTCAAGTTGTCCTGATTACAATTTTAATTTAGAAAACTCAGATATGTTCAGATGCAAAAAAGTGATAGTGGGTGTTGGAACGGTCTATTTTGTATTCCAATGAAGTCAAAGAAGTATAATTCAGTGCGTAGTCATCATTCTCAGGAACAAAAATTGATGTGGGTACATCGTTTGGTCTAGCTACTGCCAATATCTCAGGCCGTAAGGTAAAAACCTTGATCACGGTAAAACCTAAGCACAAAACAAATATCTTAGAAGAAAATGTCAAGAAGAGCTCATACCAACAATACATGTTGCATTACATTATAGATTGGCGCATGGAAAAATCACAAATATTCAAGGAACAACGCATAGAACCACCGTGAATATGCACACTTCACCCATATCCGGGTATTGCATAGGTCATTAGCGAGATACTGCCGAAATGCAGCAACGAGAGGACGTGTTGGACTTTGCACGAGTGCCCCCGAAAGCTGATTTAGGCATTCTTCATCTATTTTACAGATTTGGAAAACCTGCACTACTTCTGGGGCTTGCAAATTTTTGTACGAATGCAAACAAGTAGTCTCCGCGCACTTTAACATGCAGTGGAACACGGATATGCTCCTGTTACGGATATGAGCCTGTTTCCTTAAACCGGAACAGGCTTGGTTGTTACTGCTGACCTGCGCTCCTCTATTCAAACGCTAAAAAACCTGTTGTTCTGTCTGCATCAAAGCAGGTTTTTTCTGCACCTGCTTTTGTGTGTAGCAATACTGCACACAACAGCTGTGTCATAGCCGACTTTATTTTTTACGCGTAAGCACCCCACGCTTTATTCCGGACTTGCTCTTTTACTTGAAGGTGGTTGGAGACCTAGGGATACAAATTATTGATATGAAACAGACACAAGAACTGGTCTCGAGCTCGGTAGCAGGCTGTCACTTCTTTGAGCCGCTGTAACACCTTGTGAACATACCTCATGGGCTATATGTATGCAATCTCGCTCTGTTTTCTCGTTTACTAAGAACATTTTGATGCTTCCTTATGTATCATCCCCTGTGTTGTGGCACGGGTGGAAGTAAGGGCACGCCTTACGCTGATCATGCCTCATGCGGCAGATTTATACAATCTTGCTCAGTTTTCTCTTTCGTTAAGAACATTTTGATGCCTCGTTATGTATAAGCGCCTCTGTTGAGAAACGGGTGGTAGTGAGACCACGCCGTAGGCTGATCCCAGATCTTCACGGAGTCAGCAACACATGAGGCATGTTGCCCGGAATTCTAGGGAGCTATTGGTTCCCAAAGCGACAGAACAGGCAAAAAATTTAAGGAAGCCCACACTAACGCATAAGACTTGAATGTGGCGAAGCTGTACGGAACCTTCATGACCGTCACGACGGTTTAGGTCCGCGATTGCAGCCGATTTCTTTCTTCTTCGCTGAATACGCATTCAATCAGGCATTGCGCTGCTGAGCACGAGGTCGCGGGTTCGATTCCCAGCCGCGGCGGCTGCTTTTCTGAAGGAGGCGAAAAGCAAAAACGCCTGTGTGTACGAGATTTCGGCGCACGTTAAAGATCCCCAGGTGGTCAAAATTAATCCGGAGCCCTCCACTACGGCGCACCTCATCGCCTGCGTTGCGTCGGCGCGTTAAACCCTACAATCAATCAACGAATACGCATCCAATCATCGAAATAGATTAAGCATATTCTACCGCAGAAATCAATGTTCTAAGTGTCACATAAATGCAGATAAAGGAGGGCTGATTACTGCCATATACAAAACCATTACAAATAGACATCTATATCTCTACATTGGCTGCTGTCATCCAAGCCCCTTCCGAACCCCTTCCAAACGAGTATTACTTTTTCGGAACCCTACTAATTTAACATGTGTTCCCGCACGAAGGACTTGGAAGCAAACGTAGAGAACTTACCCCGTGTAACCGCGATGAAGCACTGCCTCTCCCCACCCTCCTCAAGTAAGCGACAGCATTTGCACAGCGGCAAACTTTCATCACCAACTTTTCCTACACCACAAAATGAACTGTGCCAGATAGGTCGAAGCAAACTTGTTGTAAAGTTCCGAGGTAATTCAGAAAACATCGACAACATTTTCTCCGCTCCTCCAAGCGCCGCATACAGGCACCCCAAAAATGTTATGAAATATCTGGTACTATCTAAAATTTAGGAGACAAAAACTGGAAGTAAATCACGCGGGAAGGCTCCGTGCCAGGTAAGCAAACACTAGCACAGAGCCACTGTGGTTGGAAGCACAAACGCTCATTTCAAACATCTCCCTCATTCAAAACTTTACTGCGACCCATTCAAAATGCTTAAAACCCTTCAAAGTGCGCAGTATGCGGTATTCAATACATTGGTCAGATGTACAGAGCATTTTCTGTGAGATTCGCGACCAGACCTACCATTGTGCCACCATATCTATTCCGAATACTAAGCATTCCATTCTTTCAAACCTCAGTCAAGAGAGTTTGTTTTTTGGTATAAGAGAACGTGAACAGAGCGAGTCACACATCATTTACTATTTGATTACAGTAACGACATGAATGAATGTCAGTCTGGACTTATATTCCTTTATACCCGCTGTTGATGATCAGGTTGCGGGGTAACGTTTTTCTTCAAAGCAGTATGTGTTTCAAACTCTCGCCCCCTCCCCCCTCACAGTTTTCATTCCAATAAAGGCGCCCTACTCGGCGCCGCTTATAAGCTCCTGTTCGCCATCGCCGACCCCTCTTTCACACGTTTTATACACCTCGCCACCACCAATGCACCTTTCACAAGTTGCTCAGTCGGCTGATAACGGCGGTAGCGCCGATACAAAGATGATTGAGGAGAATAAACAGAAACGATAATGGGCGTCAAATGTACCTAAAGCTGCGGCGGACCAACGTGAAGCCGCCACCGTTGCCGCCTCCAAATCTGCGTCGTGTAGGTGCTGCGAACCCATCCAGTATGTACAGCAGCTTGCCCGCGAGGAACACAAACGTGAGTCCTTAATTCTTCTTCAGCATGAAAGGCTCACCAAGCGGCATTTTCGCGGGTTCATGTCGCGCGTAGCAGACACCATTCATTGTCTACTGCTTTATGCGTCTACGGGTTTGGGGTTCAAATGGGGAAGGGAGTTCACGCTCAGCGTGGCTTCATTACCGATGACATGCCCGTCATGCTGGTGGGAGATGTAGGCGTGGACGTCCCACAACTCAATAAGACCTGTCAGCTGTCCTACGTGGTTGAGCGGTGGGCGTGTAATTGCCGTTACAATGATTACTGAAGTAAGACGGCAGGTTGGGCTTGTTGGTGCAGGTTAAGATTCATGGTAAAAAAAAGGGCCTTGGTTACGGCATAACGCGTCAATTAAACAGTGGCTACTACTATGATCAACTTGTTCTCCAAAGCCGATGTTGGAAAAGGCCCACGCAGATCGATTGTAACGTTCCGGAACGGCACGTCGGGTGGATCCACTGGATGAATGATACCCGGTGGTCTGACAGGAGGTTTGGTAATACTGGTATAGGTCTGGTGAATTCATCAGTCACGATGCGATACTTCGCGTTGGGAGTACCGCGCACTTTGGAAGACGTGGCGAAGCAGTCGGCAAAGTCGTGCACTAGACATTTTAGTACTTCTTTATCTGAGTGTTCGGGAGGTCGTTTTTTATTTCAGCTGTTATGTCAGTGACACCTGTCAGCGAATGAAGAGGCAGAGTCCTGAGCGCGCCCGCGTACGTAACGTCAGCGACTTCTTGAATGAATGCGATTCTAGTGCCTTTCGCAGGATTGCGTAGTTCGTTGGAAAAATTGGTGACAAAAACTTCAGTGCATCCAGTCTGCAAGTTGACAAATCTTCTAGCTATAGAAATGCTCCTATGCAGCAATAACGGAATGTCGCCTTCAGCGATGCCTTCACAACCCACGAATGTTTCATTTTTGGCCATTACAGAAAGGCTAGAATGGGTAGGCAGCGTGATGTCGTTGTCTACAATGCGCAGCGCTCTTCGGCGCTTGTCTTCGACGTTGCTTGCTACGGCTCCCTGCAGGTCGATGACTGCCCCGTTTGTATGCAGAAAGTCACTGCCGAGAATTGAGTCCCTGGAGCAATGAGGGACCACAATAAAGTCGTTACGTAGGTGAAAGCGTGAATTTGTATGCGCGCAGTACACTTACCCACCGGGGTGATCAGATTGTTTGCCGCAGTGCGAACTTGCAGGGCACTTAGTGTGATGACTTTCTATAGGGTAGAAGCCAGAGTTTCGCTGATGACTGAACAATCAGCATCACTATTGACCAATGCAGTCGTCGTACAGCCCTCGATATATACCAGTTTTTCGCGGGTAATCGGTTGGGTTAAACAAGTTTCAGGTGCTGGCGGCACTTCGTCTCGTCTAAGTACCTTACGTGTGATTACGGAAACTAGGACCTTGTACTCCCTTACGTGACATACGCGTAAAACACCGCCATCCAAGCTACGAGGGGTTTTTCTGTGTTTTCTTTCTATATGAGCGTGAGCAATCGTGCATGCTCGACACCATTTTTCCCTACCGCCCTGATGTATCTGAGCGTACGCCGGTTTATGAGGCTGCCAAAGACGCTGAAGAATTTCGCCAGCTTGCCCGTTCTTTCACCACTGAAGAGCAGGAGCTACAGAAGACTATCACTGCTGGCGAGCCCGATACCATTTTCGCTCCCGGTTCTCTCGTGTAGCTGTGGGTACCCTAGAGGACTTCTGGCCTGTGCTCGAAATTTTTTTCAAGGCAGCAGGGACCGTACCGCGTTGTTGAACGCACTTCACCTGTCAACTACGTCGTCGAGCTGTTAACGCCATTCCAGGATGTTCTACGCCGTGGACGTGATACAGTGCATGTTGCGCGTCTGAACCCCTATTATTACCCGCTCGTCTTGCAATCACCTTGAGTCGTCAGGATGGCTACCCTCTTCTCCGTGGTAGGATTGTAGAGACGACAACTAGCTATAATCCCTAGAAGCATCAGAGTCGTCATTACCCGTAATGCGTCATGTACACCAGTGTCAGCAGCGTCATCATTAGCATAAAGACTGTCGAGATTCCTCACAAGTATCGTCTATAGCCAAGGGCTACGCTCGGAGGGCTTCGGTCTGCTCGTGGCTGCTTTCTTGATCCCCTATTCCTAACCTGTCGCATGGAAAAAGACCTTCGCCAATAATCTCAAAATTCATTATATATATATATATAATATATATATATATATATATATATATATATATATATATATTATATATATATATATATATATATATATACATATATATTCATTTATATATTATATATATATATATACATACATTGTGTGCATCCGAAGAAAACATTCGTTCGGGTAAGGTTCTTGTTCGCAAGGATGGATTTCGCTCACCCTTGAGTCCGGTTGGACAAAATCACATTCCAAACCGTTTCGCGAAATGTTTCGGAAGCTTGAACGGGTTCTGGATGTAATTGTCTCGAGTAAATTTTGAGTAAATATAATTATTGCCGAATGTAACAAAGTGTGTACTTGAAAACGACCAGAAAACCAAATACACTTTAGGTGCATGAAAAAATTCTTTTTCCCCGATAAAAGTTGCGTAATTTTGCAGACGCCAGTTGACCATTAGGCCATATATTAAGGAAAACAGATGAAGCAGTGAATATTTACCAGCTACGTTACCACCCAACCCTTATGTTGCAAGAGGGCCTAAAGCAACTGCCAAAGATTAGCTTTCCGTGGTTCTAAATTCTCCCGCTTCGTTTGTTTGTAGTGGAAATCGCAATCTTCTCTCCTGAATGACCTGTCAGAATGAACCCTAAACTCCTAGTGTCAGGCCTGCGTACCGGTTAGTCCCCTCCGCACATTAGCAGAAGACTTGGTTAAATACCAGCGGTGTACTTCTCGTCATCTTACCATAAAAATTTCCTACCGCGGCCACGTAAATAATAATTACAAATTCGATTGTTTGGTCACTTAGGACAATTTGGGAGAAGACACATTCTCTAGGATACAAAAACCAAAGTATTGTGAAAGTGAGCTTCAGTTAACGCTCTGTGACTTTGTATTGCTCTGATTATTGGAAATAATTTTGAGGTAGCTTTTGCGGAATCTGCGTCACCATAATATGTCTCCGTTCCGCCTGACAACCGCTATCGCTCCGCTTGCTGTGGGTGCTAAGTTGTGGAAGGAAGTATTTGATCATGCTTTCACACACGGAAGGATGATACGATGCATGAATCACGACATGATACTCTTTTGGGAAAAGGAAACCTATTGCCCAGCAATATTAGCCAATCGTCCTTCGGAAAAAAATACCAAGAGCAACGCAGTTGAAAGGTAGACCACTAAATAAAGTGTATCTTCAAAAACAAAGCAGCGCTGAAGGACCGGAAACAGAAGAGAGAGCAGTAGGGATGAGCGCTGGGCAATGGGTACACTACAGGACGGGCTTGCTTTTGCGCGCTCACCATCTAATTTATTTCTCATTTTTCTTCCGATACAATATACGTAGTGTCTGCAAGATGTAGGATAGAGTTTTTCGCTTACGTGCATACAATACGCTAATGGGTTTCTTTGCAATATGTACTACGTTGACATGGATACTTTAAAAAAACGCAAACTTGTCCGCGCTACGGGTCCTGAAACACGGACGGTTATATTGGCACCAGAGCATCACTGATGACTTGTTTCGCTGTGAGAATTCCACATTAAACTCTACCTTTGATTTTTGCTTATTCGATGTCTGAAGGATGCAAAAACGAGCGGATATTTTTGTGTGAATTCAGCAAAAAAATTTTAAAATCATGTGGTGGGCCCTGTATTTTTCGTTTTCCCGTAGAAACCCACTTCCAAAAAGATTAGTTCCCTTCCACTCTGTGAAAAAGGACGACCTGCAAAGCTGGACGCAGTTCTCGGAGGGCACAAAACAAAACATGTTTGTTGTAATTTGTGATGGAGCATACTTTCCACCCAATTAGCGGAATAAAACTCTGAAGGATCCAAGCTTTGTTGTTGCAGACAAACATGTGTCCCTACTTCGTCATGAAAATGTTACTTTTTGTGTAACACACAAACCGAATCCGCTCTGCCATTAGCGACTCTGGAGAGGTCCCATCGGTTCGTTTAACGTCCGCGTTTAAACCTCGCACTATCACAACGGAGGTGCCATCCATCATTAAAGGCATGAAACCTATAGCTGCTCGTGCACGCCCCCCTCCTCACTCCTGCAAACCTGCGCACGCATAAACCAGAAACCGGTCAAGTGCGCGTGCTTAGAAGACAGAGACGTGACCAAAAGTATCCCCTGAAAATCCTTTGAAGAAGTGATATTGGCTTACGCCGGCATTCTAAGCGGCCAAGTTGCTGTTCACCCGGGAGAGATTCGCCGCTACTCGACGAGCTGAACTTGAGTTGGTAACGGCAGCGCCAGTAGCTTTCCTTTGTTTTTGTGCCCGTTCGCGCTTGTGTTCCGGCCAACGCTTCAACTCTTTCTCGTCTTCCTCCAAACGAGCGGAATGCATCCGTTCTATAACGATTTAAAACGTGTTAGACTTTGACCTATATTCTCGCCTACCAATATATTGTGTCTGTTTTCCTTTCCCCTCGTAGGCGTTATTGTGACTTCCTCGTCTTCACTCCTTCTAGCAGACAACGCTGGTGATCATCATTTTTATCATGCTCTTCACGAGGGGCCGCACGCTCTCGTGGCTGCGTCGGCTCGCGCCACTTTTTCTTCTAGATCCCATTAAAGCCTCATACTCTTTAGACGTGTCGCTCCGCTTTCTGAGCATCGCGCTGCATCTGGAGGACCCAGAGGTCCAACACATGGTGCGAAACCCGTGACTTCTAGACGAAGCCAAGCGCATCGACGTACAGAGCTGCGAAAGCCGAGGAAAAGACGCCGCTCCTGCGATCTCTACGAGTTCTGAGCTGCGTGC
Source organism: Haemaphysalis longicornis (assembly GCA_013339765.2). Lineage (NCBI taxonomy): Eukaryota > Metazoa > Arthropoda > Arachnida > Ixodida > Ixodidae > Haemaphysalis > Haemaphysalis longicornis. Next base: position 166,528,735 of record CM023454.1, on the reverse strand, counting down.
GACCGAATCGAACGACAGCTTTGACGACGACGCAGCCTACGGCCGCAACTGGATGGCCTTCTAAGGGAAGGGGAAGGCCACATAAGTGGAAACAGAAGCGACGGCAGGAACGGTGAGTGTACTTCTCGAACGAATAAATGCATTTTATAGCCAGATAGAGAAGTTGGACGAGGCAATCTTTGAAGAGACACCGGATGACCTAGTAGACAGCGAAACGACAGACGCGGGACAATACCGCAACAAGGTTGTCAGCGCTACCGCGAACCTTTCGTCTCAAGCTGAAAGAATCCCGGTCTTCAACGCCACGTCCGACGACCATCCACCTATCACCGACTGGCAGATGTAAGCTTCCCCAGCTAGAGCTTCTCAAATTTCACGGGAACCGCAGATCATGGCAACGATTCTGGACACAGTTTTCGGCAGCCGCCCACAACAACGACGAGCTCAGCACGGATGACAAGTTTAACTACTTATGCAGCCTCGTGACTGGAATAGCTGCATCATCCATAGCCGGACTGCAAGCTACCGTTGGCTGCTACAAAGACTCCATCGAGATCCTGAAACAGCGCTGCGGAGATGACCGCAACATCGTGTAGGATCATCTGCGAGGCCTTTTGGACTTGAAGCCGGTGTCATGTCATCCGACGTCCGACAACGGAGGCAACTTTACGATCGGGTCCAGGTGCACATTCGCAGCCTCAAGGCGTTTGGCACGAGCTCCACGACATACTGCACCATGCTTAGGGAAATCCTGCTAAGGGGTTTACCGACAGACATGGTCCTGCGATTCCATGAGGGGCTAAAGACGTCACGTTCCACAGCTGACGCGTCGTCAAACGAACTCGGCGACTCGACATGTCAAACGGGCAAGCCCGACCAGGAGCTTCAATTGCTCTTTGAATTCTTCCAACATCAGCCTATGTGTTGAGAAGCCATTGCTGAAAACACCGAACAGTAAATTCATCGCACCCCAGAAGATGGACGTACAGCAAACCATCCGCATGACGTCCCTACAACCTCTGCGCTGCAAGGCTCAGCGAGCGGCCCACAGCGGTACTTTTTTGTCACTCTGGAAAGAACTCGGCCGATGCCTGCGATTCCAAGGAACTGAGCCTATCACGCAAAAAGCAGATGCTCGCCAAAGCCGGAAGATGCTTCCGTTGCATCAAGAAGGGCCACGTGGCTAAACAGTGCAGAAGCCAGCCTGAATGTGGCAAGTGCTCGAGGAGGCATGTAGCGTCCGTGTGCGCCTCAGGCAGCACTAAGAACGACGAGGGCAATGTTACTTCGACCCCTGTCAACTTGGTCTCAAAGCAAGCGTGCTCAGTCGTGCTGCTGCAGACTCTCACAGCGAAAATAACAGGCACGACTACATCCGGGCGCTACCGAGTTCTTTTCGATTGAGGAAGTCGGCGAAGCTTCATTACGGCGAATGCTGCTCAGAGACTTGGATGCGAACCGCTTGAAGAGGAGATGATTACCGTTGGCGTGTTTAAAGGTCAACACACATGGAAAACGGTGAAGACGGTGCGAGTTCTTCTTTTCGCTGCAAACAACAAACGTACGATCAGCATGGAAGCCCTGGAAGTAGACACAATTGGCAGAGAAAACATCCCTGTACCAGAAGAAAGCGTTCTAAGTGAGATGAATAATATCCAAATCGATTGGAACGCTCCTTCGGTACAAGGAGTGGAGGATAAACAGATTTTTGGCCTCATTGGGTCAGAATATTGTTGAGAGATGACTGGTGCAGTGAAGCCTGTGCATGGAAAGTTGAAGCCTGTAGAGACCAAACGAGGATGGACTGTTCAAAGTCCCCTGCCTGCTGCAGCCGACATCATTCAGTGTGCCAACGTTGTTGTTCTTCGAACATTTGTTGAAGGTCAAGAGATCTCAAAACTTTTGGCTTGGTTCTAGGACCTTGAAAGCATCGGAATGAAGACCGAAGAAGAACGAGCGATAAGCGACGATTCAGTGCTGACGAATTTCGAAGACATCTCGAAGAAAGGCCCGTGATACGAAGTCGCGTTAAAATGGAAGGAGAGGGTCGATCTGTGTGATAATTACGCTTTTGCGAACAAGCGTCTGTGCAGTTTGATGAAGAAGCTCAACAGAGACTTTGAGATCCTAGAAAGGTACGACTCGACTATCCGAGAATACTTCAAGGAGGGATCTGCGGAAAGAGTACCACCAACAAAAGGGCACTCTTCAGGAAGACTATATTACATGCCGCATCGAGCTGTAATACGTGAGGACCGAGCTACAACAAAAGTGCGCACTGTGTTCGACGTCTCGTCTCACGAATCGGGTGCGAAGTCGTTGAACAAGAACCTAGAAGCCGGCCCGAGTCTAATTCCCGACGAAGCAAGGCTACAGCTCCGTGTCCGACGGTACAAAGTTGCGATGATTGCCGACATTGAGAAAGCGTTCTTCCAGATTGGCCTCCGGGAATCAGACAGAGATACGCTTCGCTTCTTGTGGTTCAGAAAGTCACCGAAAACAGGTCAACCACTACCAGAACTCGACGTCTGAAGAATTACTCGGGTTCCCTTTGGAGCCACTTCGAGTCCTTTCCTACTGGCAGCTACATTGAAGCACCATTTTCGCTCCGTAGAAAACCGGTTCCCAGTGACAGCTCACTCCTACAAGACTCGATGTACATGAACGATCTCCTGATTGGAGTCGATACCACTGAAAACGTCGTCCAGATGCATAGGGAAATATTGGAGATTTTCCTTGAACCTTCCATGAACACTCGAAAATGGGCCAGCAACGACCCTGTTAAAGCTGGAGAGTTCGAACAAGGAATGACTTAGGCGGAAAGATCCCTTTGCTCGCCCTCTGGGACTCTGAAGGTGTTGGGCCTACATTGGAACAAGCAGTCGAACACCTTTTCTTTCAAGCAGCAGGGAATCCTTCACTTTATAAAGGAGCATCATTGCACCAAACGGTTCGTGCTTTAGGCAGTGGCAAGCATCTACGACCCCCTGGAGGTTTTGTCGCGGTTTCTAGTGCGGGCGAAAATCTTCCTACAAGATCTATGGAAGAAAAACCTTGACTGGGATGACCCCTTACCACCCAACTTGTCTTCTGTCTGGCTGAAATGGAGCAAAGAGGTCACCATGCTTCAGAATCTTCGGATTCCCAGGTTCCTAGCAGTCGGCGGGGAAGGCTCTTACAAAAATCAGACCTTTACATTTTTTTCGACGCAAGTGAGTTGGCTTACGGGGCTGTAGCCCACCTCCGAAAAGTCGACGCCAGCGGTGCCGTCAGCACAATCTTACTGTTCGCGAAGACGAGAGTTGCGCCGTTGAAGGTCACCCTAGCGAGGTTGGAATTGATGTAGGCATTACTTGCGTCCCGCATGTACGACTACTTCGTCAGGAAATATAACCTCGGCCTTGTCGACACAACCTTTTGGTCAGATTCCCGTATTACACTTTGCTGGATAAGCAAAGACCCCACCTCCTGGAAGGCGTTTGTGCGAAACCGCAAGCCAGAAATCCACATGTTAACGGATAAAACGCGGCGGAGATTTTGTCCTGGTAAAGAGAACCCGGAGGATTGGCTCACACAAGGTTCGTCAGCGCACAGACTGAGCCGGTCACAGTTATAAGGGCATGGACCTAGATAACTTACCAGTCCTTTAGATTTATAACCGGAGCTTGGTGAGAAGATAGACCTCGAAGACTCAAGCTTGGATGAAATTGAGACGCGACCAGGAGTTAATGCTTACGCTGTTAATACCAGACGTCGGTGGCATCGCTGATTGTTTGTGAACGGTTCAGAAGTCTCAAAAACGTCTACGTATGACGGCATGGATCGTACGATATGTAAAGAAACTAAAGAAAGAAAGTGGTAGGATTGGGAACCTGTCTGCGGAAGAAGTTCAGCAAGCACAGCATTACTTGCTTCGCGTCGAGCAACGAACTCACTTCAGTGCTGAAGCAGATTGCGTCGCTACCTTGAAACCGTTTCCCGCACAAAGTTCCATCGGGAAGTTGAGACTGTTTTTCTACGATGACAGGTTTTGTTTCAAGTCCAAGGAAGAGCAGAGAATGCTGACGACTCTTACTGCTTTCGACATCCTATCCTACTGCCGAAGGACTCTCACCTCGGGAAATTGATAATCCGTCATGCTCATGCAAAAGTCTGCAATGGAGGAGTCCGAGATACTGTGACACAAGTCCGGGAATGATTCTGGATTCTGAACGCGAGGCAGTCGGTGAAGAAGGCAATACGACGGTGTGTCGTCTTTCAACGCCTCCAAGCTAAACCAGTCGAGCAAGTGTCACCTTCGCTGCCCAAAGACCGCTTTAAGCAACCCTCTCCGTTTCTGGTGACGGGAGCCGACTTTGCGGGACCCCTGTACATCAAATCACATTGTCAGAAGAGCTCCTATATCGCCCTTTTTACGTGCGCAGCAACAGGGGCTGTTCACTTCGAATTAGTGGCAGACATGACGCCGGAAAGTTTTCTGTGCACCCTGCGGAGGTTCATATCCAGACGTGGTCTATATCAAACTGTGTATAGTGATAATGCACGAACATTTGTTAAGACCTTTAAGGAACTTTAGAAGCTTCGGAGAACGATTAGAAACTCCGACGTGCTTGCCTTCTTCTCATCCACGGCAATTGAATAAAAATTCTAATGCCTGAGCACTCCTTGGTGGGGTGGGGTTTACGAAAGGCTCGTACGGTCAGTAAAAACCTGTTCAAGAAAATGCTTGGACGGCGGCTTGTAAACGAGACAGAGTTGTACACGCTACTAACAGAAGTGGAGGCCGTCGTGAATTCGCGTCCTTTAACTTACGTTTTTAATGACGTTGAGGAACCATATCCTCTGTCTCCAGCAGACTTTCTCGTCGGAAGGCGACTGACAGCATTACCACCTTACGATCCAACAATCAACCCCGACTCGACCACCGATCAACTAAAGAGTCTTTGGCGCAAAAGAGATTTGCAAGCCTTCTGGTCACGTTGGTTCAAAGAGTAGCCTAATGAGCTTCGGGATTTCTCATCCAGCAAAGCGAAAAGGACAGATTTATTGAAGAATGACCGTATTGTTCTACTAGGTGAACGACAGCGTCCAAGACAACTATGGACCTTGGCGCGAACCGAAGAGTTGATCGCCGGACGAGACAGTGTTGCCAGATCCTGCTATCTACGTTTGTCCTGCGGCACTACCGTCAAGCGCCCCGTACAGCTACTCCACCCTTTGGAATCCACCTAGCGTCATCTGTCGGCGGGGGAGACTGTTGTGACTTTCTCGGCATCACTCCTTCTAGCAGACGGCGCCGATCATCATAATTTTTTATCATGCTCTTCACGAGCTGCCGCATGCTCTCGTGGCTGCGTCGGCTCGCGCCACTTCTTCTTCTAGTTTCCAATAAAGCCTCATCGCATCACGGCGTGTCGCTCCGCTTTCTGAGCATCTCTCCGCAGCTGGGCGACCCATAGGTCCAACAGGCGTCTTACTGTCTTTGTAAGATGTCTGTGTAACATATCGACCCCCACCCGCACCACTCGATTAAGTAGAAAAGCCGAATAAGCGCATTGAGCCATTTAATTTGGACATCTAAATCTCCCACCAGCACAATCGGCGTTTTATCGGTAGCGGAATAAAGCCGAGCTGTGCGTACACACAACCCTTTATCAGCCGCAAACCCTGCACGCATAAACCGGTAACGAGTGATTACGCACAGTTAGGCATAAAAGGTACCGGCGAAACTGTCGCTCAGAAAGCCTTCCAAGCTAAAAAAAGAAATATGAGCTCACGCCATATTTCCAACTGGACAAGTTTCTCTTCAAGCGGGAGGGATTCGCAGTTACTTGGCGAAGTGGAATTTCCGCGCGAATGAAGGCGACGGGTTTCGGTCGTTCAGGGGCCAGCCCATTGGCAGCTGTTACCTAGGCTTCGCGGGAGCGGCGTCTGTTTATGTCCGCGTAACAGGGTGAGCGAACGCAGCAGTGACGAAACTAGGAAAACGGAGAGGAGCGTCTAGAGGAGAGTGAGGTGGAATACGACCAGTGCGACTATGACGTCATAGCTCTTACTACCTTTCCCTCACACATGTATCAGGCGTTAACACCGAGGAGCACCCTCCCCTGTACACGTTCCCAAGACGCTGTTACATTCTCTGCTAATACAAACCATGTGGCGTTTGTGCGGGAGGTTCAAATACGATTTGCAACAACATACTCGCTGCTCCCTCGTGCGGGGCTAATCCGAACCACGTGACCTTTGCGCGGGAGGTTCAAAAACGATTTGCAAAATAATGGCCGGTGGCGGAGGTACGCTATGAGGTAGCAGCACAGTAGCGCAACCCCCGTGTGTTGGCTTATCACGCAAACACGTCCTGAGACGAAGCAGAACTGCACCGTGACCGAGAAAACTGCAGCTCGCGCTGCGCACAAATTTCTTATTAGGGAGTATAGTAATGATAGGTGCATTTTTAAAGCCCATGCGTGCTTTTTTGCTATCATAGGATAACAGCACTACCACCGTAAGCCGCCGACTGCGCGATATGCCAAGGGGGCACGGAACATTGCTGGCACGAGGCAGGGCAAAAAACGAGGAATTACACACACAAGTGAAGTGCAAGAGCATCGGTGGAGGCGAGGGGTGAAATAGTTGTGCAAGAGGTGTCAGCATTGCGGTGAGGAGCCCCGGATGGGCGCTGAGTAAATCGATGACACCGCAATAAAAACCGTAGAGGGGGCAAATGGAGTTAGACATATATTGCTTTGCAGTAAAAAATGTGACTTTGATACCTTAAAGCTGCACCTGTGCAATGAGGAACACCGTATATTAAAGGTCTACAAAACACTTTAGATTGTCTGAGTAATCTTTAAGGTGCGTCGAAATCTACACATGGAAGTTTTCCTTTTTCGTATAAATAAAAAAACCGGCATCTGGGCGCGGTGCTCGAACATGAACCTTTTGGTCACAGCCAACGGCTTGGCCACACTTGGTCAATATTTACACTTACAGTTATGCGACCTTAATACAGATCATTATCAAATACTACAAGTATGCATATTTCGGGTGTTGGCCTTCGCGCGCAGCAAATTGCAACCATCTTGCGGAACGATTGATCTTAAATAGTCGCAAATACAGGAGGGTAACGTCGATGTTTCATATCGCCTGCAGGCGACCGACAGTCCGACAAATCCTTTGCTTAACTTCGCGTTCTGTTAGCCCCAGGAGTAGTTGCACCCGAAAGCAATATTGCTGCGCATACCTTCCGTCTTCTTACATCGACGAACAGAGCGTTGATAGTGTTGGCCGATCTAATGGGGAAAATGCGTGAGCAGTTACAAAACTGATGAAGCGAAAACGAAAGCCACCGCAAATTGTTTACAGCGCATTAGCAAGAGCGCATGGTCGAACAGCTTTGTAGATAACCGGTAACTGTTCACCGTTATTTTTTTCGCCGTTCGCGTTTAGCCCAGCCAAGAAATATTGGCTCCGGTTCGGGTTCTGTTCCCCAAAAATGGCGGTTCATTTCGAATGTTCATTGCAGTGGTTCAGTTCGATTCCAGTTCTACACCCGCATATAATATATATATATATATATATATATATATATATATATATATATATAACAGAAATAAGGGTTGGCAGTCGAGAAAACCTCGGAAAGCAAAGGGGAGGATGTGGTAGATCATTGAAACAGATTAAGAATTTGGAAAGAAAGAAAGAAAGTGAAGAAAAAATGCCCACCAGGTGGGATTCGAACCCACGACCTCCATAATACCGGTCTGGTGCGATAACCACTACGCTACCGGCGGGGCGATTTTCCCATTCACTTTCTGGGGTAGTTATGTTAGGTATGTTTGTTTCCTGTGCTTGGGGGTGGTAGCCAGCGCCATTCGGACTAATCGGGGTGAAGGGGACCTTCTTTTTAACCCCCGGGTCGTGACTCGAGTGTCTACGACATGTCAGAGTGGTCGACCAGCTTTGAATCCTCTTAAGCTCCCTTTGGCAAGAAGACTGCCAGAACAGAGGCCCTCGCTATGCATGTAGCGAATCAGAATAGGAAATGAGGGGCTCGTTGAAATAACACAGAAATAAGGGTTGGCAGTCGAGAAAACCTCGGAAAGCAAAGGGGAGGATGTGGTAGATCATTGAACAGATTAAGAATTTGGAAAGAAAGAAAAAAAGTGAAGAAAAAATGCCCGCCAGGTGGGATCCGAACCCACGACCTCCAGAATACCGGTCTGGTGCGATAACCACTACGCTACCGGCGGGGCGATTTTCCCATTCACTTTCTGGGTATTTATGTTAGGTATGTTTGTTTCCTGTGCTTGGGGGTGGTAGCCAGCGCCATTCGGACTAATCGGGGTGAAGGGGACCTTCTTTTTAACCCCGGGTCGTGACTCGAGTGTCTACGACATGTCCAGAGTGGTCGACCAGCTTTGAACCCTCTTAAGCTCCCTTTGGCAACAGGACTGCCAGAACAGAGGCCCTCGCTATGCATGTAGCGAGTCAGAATAGGAAATGAGGGGCTCGTTGCAAATGACACAGAAATAAGGGTTGGCAGTCGAGAAAACCTCGGAAAGCAAAGGGGAGGATGTGGTAGATCATTGAAACAGATTAAGAATTTGGAAAGAAAGAAAGAAAGTGAAGAAAAAATGCCCACCAGGTGGGATTCGAACCCACGACCTCCATAATACCGGTCTGGTGCGATAACCACTACGCTACCGGCGGGGCGATTTTCCCATTCACTTTCTGGGGTAGTTATGTTAGGTATGTTTGTTTCCTGTGCTTGGGGGTGGTAGCCAGCGCCATTCGGACTAATCGGGGTGAAGGGGACCTTCTTTTTAACCCCCGGGTCGTGACTCGAGTGTCTACGACATGTCCAGAGTGGTCGACCAGCTTTGAACCCTCTTAAGCTCCCTTTGGCAACAAGACTGCCAGAACAGAGGCCCTCGCTATGCATGTAGCGAATCAGAATAGGAAATGAGGGGCTCGTTGAAAATAACACAGAAATAAGGGTTGGCAGTCGAGAAAACCTCGGAAAGCAAAGGGGAGGATGTGGTAGATCATTGAAACAGATTAAGAATTTGGAAAAGAAAGAAAGAAAGTGAAGAAAAAATGCCCGCCAGGTGGGATCCGAACCCACGACCTCCAGAATACCGGTCTGGTGCGATAACCACTACGCTACCGGCGGGGCGATTTTCCCATTCACTTTCTGGGGTATTTATGTTAGGTATGTTTGTTTCCTGTGCTTGGGGGTGGTAGCCAGCGCCATTCAGACTAATCGGGGTGAAGGGGACCTTTTTTTTAACCCCCGGGTCGTGACTCGAGTGTCTACGACATGTCCAGAGTGGTCGACCAGCTTTGAACCCTCTTAAGCTCCCTTTGGCACCAAGACTGCCAGAACAGAGGCCCTCGCTATGCATGTAGCGAATCAGAATAGGAAATGAGGGGCTCGTTGAGTGTAACACAGAAATAAGGGTTGGCAGTCGAGAAAACCTCGGAAAGCAAAGGGGAGGATGTGGTAGATCATTGAAACAGATTAAGAATTTGGAAAGAAAGAAAGAAAGTGAAGAAAAAATGCCCACCAGGTGGGATCCGAACCCACGACCTCCAGAATACCGGTCTGGTGCGATAACCACTACGCTACCGGCGCTACCACCCCCAAGCACAGGAAACAAACATACCTAACATAAATACCCCAGAAAGTGAATGGGAAAATCGCCCCGCCGGTAGCGTAGTGGTTATCGCACCAGACCGGTATTCTGGAGGTCGTGGGTTCGGATCCCACCTGGCGGGCATTTTTCTTCACTTTCTTTCTTTCTTTCAAATTCTTAATCTGTTTCAATGATCTACCACATCCTCCCCTTTGCTTTCCGAGGTTTTCTCGACTGCCAACCCTTATTTCTGTGTTATTTTCAAGAGCCCTCATTTCCTATCTATATATATAATATATATATATATATATATATTGTAAGGTGGGTTTATTTGCGAAGGCAAGGCAGCAGGACGCTCAGCGAATGCAGTCCGAAGCAAGCGGGGCAGCAGACTGCTAGCTCTCACGCGCTCTTCTCGCGGTCTAGGCTGATGATGATCCCTGTCCGGTTCACTGGTTCTTCATCTTCCTTGAAGCTATATTACCATGGCCAATCTCCTTGAAAGGGTAGGAGATACTTGTATCTCTTCCGCACTAGAATCATCCCCCCGCGGCGAAGGGAGCCACCCTGGCGACTTAGGGTCACGCTACGACAACAGGATCGAATAACGCTTGAGGCGTTGCACGTGGAGTGTCTCGCGGCCTCGGCGACGAAGGTCTGAGGACGGGGTTAGCGGCTCCACGACCTAATTAACAGCTGACGTGCGTTCGACAACGCGGTATGGGCCGTGGTACTTAGATAGCAGCTTGCTGGAGAGACCGGGAGTAGTAGTCGGTATCCAAAGCCATACCAGCGAGCCGGGAGAAAAAGTCGCTTCTGGGCGGTCACCATTACGACGATGTTTTTTGGTCGACTGGTCTTCAGAAGGTAAATTCCGGGCAATCTGGCGGCCTTCTTCGGCGTGGCTGCAGAGTCGAGAAATGGTCGTGTGCTCAGAAACATCAGGTCGATAGAGGAGAATTGTGTCAAGAGTGCAGGATGGTTCCCGACCATAAAGAAGGAAAAAAGGGGCGAATCCCGTGGTAGACTGCATCGCGGTGTTATTGGCATACGTCACAAAGGGGAGAATCGTGTCCGAGTTGGAGTGGTCGGGAGAGATGTACTTCGCGAGCATCTCGCCAAGAGTGCGGTTAAACCTCTCCGACATCCCATTCGTCTGCGGGTGGTAGGCAGCAGTGGTGCGGTGAGTCACGTTGCATTTTTTCAGGGGAGCTGCTATCATTTCCGACAAGAAGACACGCCCTCTATCACTTAGAAGTCTTCGTGGTGCTCCGTGACGGAGGATGAAACGCTGTAGAAGGAAAGTAGCAACTTCGCTCTCCGTGGCAGCCGGTAGCGCAGCGGTCTCAGCGTAGCGCGTAAGGTGGTCGATAGCAACCACGGCCCAATGGTTTCCGGCAGAAGTAGGTGGCAGCGGCCCGTATAAATCAATACTAACCCGATCGAAAGGTCATGCTGGGCAGGGTAAAGGCTGCAATGAACCGGTTTGTTGCTGAGGCGGAGACTTTCGACGCTGGCAGTCTTCGCATGCAGGAATTAACTTCATCACGAAGGTGTACATGCCTCTCCAAAAATAGCGCTGTCGAAGTCGTTCGTACGTCTTCAGCACGCCTGCATGGGCACAATGCACATTCGCATGGAAGCTTTCAGAAATTACAGTCCGCAAGTGACGAGGGATAACGAGCAAACATTGGCGTCCTTCTGGGCGATAATTTCGGCGATAGAGCAGTCCATCACGGATGGCAAAGTGCGCAGCCTGACGTCGCAGCGCTCGGGGAGTGGTACACAGCGTAGGATTACAAAGGAGGTCGCAGAGTGAGGATATCCAAGGATCCTTCCGCTGTTGCCCCACCATGTCCTCAAATGGTTGGAATGACGGGGTAGAGTCAATGGCCTTAAGCTCTGCCGTATCTGTGCCCAGAGGTGAACGAGAGAGCGCGTCCGCAACAGAGTGTTTTCGATCAGACCGATATATCACGCGGATGTCATATTCCTGGAGGCGGAGAGCCCAGCGGGCAAGGCGACCAGAGGGACCCTTTAGTGATGTCAGCCAGCAAAGGGCGTGATGGTCTGTCACGACATCGAAGGCACGGCTGTGAAGGCAGGGCCGGAATTTGGCAATAGCCCACACGATGGCCAAACACTCTTTCTCCGTGACGGAGTAAGTGGATTCGGCTTTTGTAAGCGTACGGCTCGCGTAGGCAACAACGTACTCGTCAAATCAAGGAGATACAAGTATCTCCTACCCTTTCAAGGAGATTGGCAGGGTACGACTGCAGAGCTCCAGTCTCGAGGGTAGACGGGGTGAGCTGAGGCGGAGAGCCCGCACCTACCAAACTGTAAGATGGGTTTATTTGCGAAGGCAAGGCAGCAGGACGCTCAGCGAAGGCAGTCCGAAGCAAGCGGGGCAGACGGCTAGCTCTCACGCGCTCTTCTCGCGGTCCAGGCTGATGATGATCCCTGTCCGGTTCACTGGTTCTTCATCTTCCTTGAAGCTATATTACCATGGCCAATCTCCTTGAAAGGGTAGGAGATACTTGTATCTCTTCCGCACTACAATATATATATATATAGACAGAATATGGGTTGGCAGTCAAGACACCCTCGGAAAGCAAAGGGGGGAATGTGGTAGGTCATAGAAACAGATGATGAATGAAGAATATGAACCACTTTCTTTGTGACTCAAATATTCGTATGTTTCTATGACCTACCGCATTCCCCTTTTTGCTTTCCGAGGTTTTCTAGTCTGCCAACCCTTATTCTGTATTAATTAACCGAGCTCCTCATTTCCCATTTCTGATTCGCTACATGGACAGCGAGGGCCTCTGTTCTGGCAGTCTTGGTGCCATTCCAAAGGTAGCTTAAAGGAGCCATGAAGAGAAAACACAACTTTGGCTCATTCAAAAGATTGCCTCGTTAGAATTATACTGACACCACTTTTAAAGTAAACTTCGCTCAAATAAACTACATAATTCGGAAAAAAGGGAATGTCCATGCGACCCACCAGCTCATTTCCGCAACAGAACCTACGATGTCATTCGAGCCAGCTCTGCGATTGGCGGAGGCCGGCAGAAGCAGATGCAAATTAGGTAGAGCTTATAAACCAGCCGATCGAGCGATTTGCTCCTAAATGTAGGGCACATTAGTTACAAAGCAATAAGAATGATGGTACAAACAGTGGAAGTTACGAAAGCACATGTAAACATAGAAGTACTGATGCGTACTGCTGTTTGTACTGCGCACAGCATGCTTGGTTTAGCTGCACAGCACTACGGGGCTTAGGGTTGTCTCAGATGACACTGGCTGATTGACGCAAGCAACGGTGTCTTACGTGACCACATTTGTCGAGCGAGCACTATTTCAGGGAACGAATATTTTCTCCCAGGACAAAAACAAGCCATGTTTAAATACGGGCAAAAACAAACCAAACGCTTGCCACAGTATGGTGGCGCCATCTAGGTTCGGGTAACGTAAAGAAACGCGGGAACAAACCAACACCGCTGTACAGGGTGGAGACAACCTTTGAACGGTCCCGTGCCGCCGCGGTTGGACCAACGGGCTCTACGCGTTATTCTTTTTGTTTCCCACGAGACCTAGCAACGCGAAACAGGGGATATGATTCAAACTTCTTCAGTAAACCGCGTTGCGGCGATACTTTTAGCACGGCTTTGACACAATGACTTGCTTCGGCGGCGAGCGAGCGACCCAAAATGGCGCCGCCAGCATATACGTGTCTCTACCCTGTACGGCAGATGCGTGAATTAAGGTATTCTACGCTGCAGACATAACCTCCTTTAAATGCTGCAGAGCGGTCGGCTCCTGTGATGTCATTGGAGACCCCGAAAGCAAACGATTTAGTGGGAAAGTCAAAATTTTAACTTAAATTATTTTTTTCTCATTGAATAAAGCATCGTTTGTACCCGGACAAGCGCTGGGGCACTATAAAATACGAAATCTTTTGAATAAAACTAACACGCATTTTCTCTCATGGCTTCTTTAAGAGGGTTCAACGCTGGTCGACAACTCTCGACATGTCGTAGACACTCGAGTCACGGCCCGGGGGTTAACAAGAAGGTCCCCTTCACCCCGAGTTGTCCGAGTGGCGCTGGCTACCACCCCCAAGTGCAGGACACAAAAACACCTTAACAATAAACCCCAAAATGTAGAGGGGAAAATAGCCCTGCCGGTAGCGTAGTGGTCATCGCACCAGACGCGTATTCTTGAGGTCGTGGGTTGCGATCCCAGCCGGCGAGCATTTTTGCTCCACCTTCTTTTTGTCTTTCCAAATTTTTATTTGCTTGAATGACCTACCACATTCCCACCTGTGTTTTCCAAAGTTTTCTGAACGGCCAACACTTATTTCTGTCTTAAATAAACGAACCCCGAATTTCCCGTTCTCATTCGCTACATGAATCCCGAGGGCATCTGTTATGGCAGTCGTTGTGACATAGGGAGCTGAAGAGAATTCAACGCAGGTCGACCATTCTGTATTTGTTGTAGACACTCGAGTAACGGCCGGGGGGTAAAACGAAAGTCCCCTTTACCATGAGTAATTCTTGTGGCGCTGGCTACAACCCCAAGTGCAGAAACAAGAATGCATTAACATAAATACAGCAGAACGTATCGCGGAAACAATCCCCGCTGGTAGCGTAGTAGAAATGGCACCAGACGCGCATTCTGGAGGTCGTGGGTTGGGATCCCAACCGGCGGCCAGTTTTTCGCCACTTTCTTCCTGTCTTTCAATATTCTCCATATGTTTCAACGACCTACCAGATTCTCCCTTTTGCTTTCCGGGGTTTTCGTGACTGCCGACCCTTATTTCGGACTTAATTCAACCCATAATTCAGCGAGCCCATCATTTCGCATTCCGATTCTCTACATTTACAGCGAGGGCATCTGTTCTGGCAGTCTTGGTGCCGTAGGGAGCTTAAGATGGTTCTACGATGGTCGACAATTCTCGACATGTCGTAGACACTCGAGTCACGGCCCGGGGTTAAAACAAAGGTCCCCTTCACCTCAAGTAGTGCGAGTGGCGCTGGCTACCACCCTCAAGTGCAGAAGCCAAAATACCTTAACATAAATACAACAGAAAGTAGAGAGGGAAATAGCCCCGCCCGTAGCGTGGTGGTGATCGAGCCAGACCCGTATTCTATAAAACAGAAATAATGGTTGGCAGTCAAGAAAACCTCTGAAAGCAAAGGGGAGAATGGGGCAGGTCACTGAAACAGATGAAGGAGATGGAAAGACAGAAAGAAATTTGAGGAAAAAATGCCCGCCGGGTGGGATTCTAACTCAAGACGCCCATAATATTGGTCCAGTGTGGTGACCACTGCGGTTGCGGCACGCCTATTTCCCGCGCCACGTTCTGGGGTATTTATGTAAGGTATTTGTTTTTGCTGTGCTTGGGGGTAGTACCCAGCACCACTCGGACTACTCGGGGTGAAGGGGCCTTCTTTTTAACCCGCGGGCCGTGACTGGAGTATCTACGACATTTCAAGAGTGGTCGACGAGCGTTGAACCCTTTTAGGCTCCCTGTGGCACCAAGCCAGCCAGCACAGATGCCCTAGCTATGCATGTAGCGAATCAGAATAGGAAATTAGGGTCTTGTTGAAAATAATACAAATAATGGTTGGCAGTCAAGAAAACCTCGGAAAGCAAAAGGAAGAATGTTGCAGGTTATTGAAACAGATGAAGAATTTGGAAAGGAAGAAAGTATGCGGAAGAAAAAATGCCCGCATCGTGGGATCCGAACCCAGGACCTCCATAATATTGGTCTGGTGCGATTACCACTACGTTTCCGGAGCGGCTATTTCCCCTGCCACGTTCTGAGGTATTTATGTTAAGGTATTTTGTTTCCTGTGCGGGGGTGTGGTGCCAGCTCCAGTCGGACTACTCGTGGTGAAGGGGATATTTTGGGAGAAAACACGACAATGTCGTCTAAGTAACAAAGGCATGTTTTCCACTTGAGGCCTCGTAGAACACCGTCCATCATTCTCTCAAATGTGCGGGCGTTGCAAAGTCCGAAAGGCATGACATTAAATTCGTAAAGTCCATCAGGTGTCACGAAGGCAGTTTTTGAGCGTTCAGATTCGGACATGGGGGCTCTCTAGTAACCTGAGCGTAGATCGAGAGAAGAGAAAAATTCAGCGCCTTGCAAGCAATCAAGAGCGTCATCGATACGAGGTAGTGGGTAGACGTCTTTGCGGGTGATTTTGTTCAGACGCCTGTAATCGACGCAGAACCGGATGGACCCATCTTTCTTTGTGACAAGCACAACGGGCGAAGCCCAGGGGCTTGAAGAGGGTCTAATTACGTTGCGCGTGAGCATGGCAGCGACGTGTTCGTCAATCACGCGTCGTTCGGAAGGTGACACCCGATAAGGTCGCTGCCGCAGAGGGGCGTGAGTTTCCGGTATCTATTTCTGGGAAACAGGTCGGCCAAGGCGGTCTGATGACTGTCGAAAGATTCACGGAAGCGATCGAGAACGGCAAGAAGTTGGTCGCGTTGTGCTGGGGTGAATCCCCATCGATGGATCGTTGAAAAAATCAGGAGTTGCCTTGCTGGGATGAGGGCTCAGGACGTTCACCGAAAACACGGATGATTCTTCCGGGACGGCCATGACCAGAAAGGGGTTGAGAGCTTCCACGTACCCGAGACATTCCCCGCGATATAATGTTAAAGGGCAATACGATGGGCTGCCGACAAGCATCACACTGCATCCACATTGGACGCCGGGGACAGCAGCAGGCAACGGCAGGCATTTCCGAGACGAAAATACACTCGATGGCGTGAAAACAAGAGTTGAATCAGGTTTGACGTCACAAAAAACAGGCACAAGCACGGACGAACTGGGCGGAAGGGACGTTTCGTCCGTCACGATTAACCTGACGGACAGGTCATTCGATGGCGGTTCGCATGAGGGAAATATTTCAACCTGAGCACGAGCACAATCAATGATGGCATGATGACGTGATAAGAAGTCCCATCCAAGGATGATGTCGTGAGAACACGAGCATAGGACAATGAACTTGATGACGTATGTGATGTTTTGGATAGCTACACGAGCGGTGCACTTGGGTAATGGTTTAACCTCTTGCGCTCTTGCGGTTCGGAGAGTAAGGTCGGAGAGCGGCGTCGTCACTTTTCGCAATGAGTGACAGAGGCGT
Organism: Haemaphysalis longicornis; assembly: GCA_013339765.2. Taxonomy (NCBI): domain Eukaryota; kingdom Metazoa; phylum Arthropoda; class Arachnida; order Ixodida; family Ixodidae; genus Haemaphysalis; species Haemaphysalis longicornis. The sequence goes on along the minus strand of CM023454.1, from coordinate 166,511,931 downwards.
TCCCTTAAGGCGGACACAGCGGCACCAGTATCGACAAGCGCTGAGGCGGCTACACCTTCAACAGTCAGTTCAATAACATTGGCGGGTGAGGAACGAGGACTTCGGCATTTAGACGTCGTTGCAGTTCTTGCCTCGGGAACTGCAGCCGTCAGTTTCCCTCGGCGGGTGGATTCTGGCGAGGGCGCATGGGGGAAAGGGAACGGGTACGGGGGACGAGGAGCGGCGGCGCGAAAAGGGCGGTTGGTCCGCAGGGTTTTAACTCGGTGTCGCGCCCGTGTCAACTCGAGCGAAGTACTGCTGGGGTCCATAGTTGGGTGCTCGATTTGGGACGTCGTTAGAAAACGATGGCCGCCGGCGGCACAACCGGGCCACGTGTCCTGGAGTGCAACATGCGTAGCAAATGGGGCGGTTGTCGGGAGTGTGCCAGCTGTTCGGCGTTTGAGGTTGCAGTGGGTTATCCACCGTCGTCCGCAGATCTGTCGTGCGGTAGTAAGGCTGGAAAACGCCCGGTTGCAGCTGTCGGACGATTGCAGCATAACTTAACGGTATCGTTCCAGGAGAGGCAAGAGGTGAGGCCACCGGTGGCGCAAGGGGCAATGCCAGTTGGGGTTCGAGAGATGCCGCTACGGATGGCGCGAAGGACACCTTGGAAGGCGAAGCAAACTGGGCTGCTACGGCGGAAGTCGCAGGCGCGGGCACAGGCGTCGGTTAGCCGATTGAAGGAAGCGTCTCGGCAACCTGCTCTCGGACTAGGCGGCGCACATTCGCAGGCAATGGACACGCAGGCTCAGAAGCACTGGGGAGCAGGGACAGCTGCCGCGTAGATTCTTCGCGTACGAACTACTCAATGTGGTGCAAAAGGCACGAAAGGTAAAGGGGGTAAGGTTAAGGACGATAGCGACCCTCGAGATAAGTCATCATTCGGCGACAGACGCTGGCGTGTGAAAACGCGCTGCTTTCGCAGTTCGTCGTAGCTTAGGCACAAATTTGTAACCTCGCTCACAGTCTGCGGGTTCTTTCCCAGAAGCATCGGGAAGGCGTAGTCCTCAATGCCCTTTGAATGTGCTTGATTTTATCGCACTCGGGAATCGCAGGATTCAGTTCCCTGCACAGTGCGACGACGTCTTCTGTATAGCTTGCGTATGTCTCGTTTTCTTGCTGGGCTCGCGTGCGTAGGCGTTGCTCAGCGTGAAGCTTGCGGACAGAGGGTCGAGCGAACGCAGCCAAGAATCGCGCCTTGAAATCCGACCAAGTTCGCGCATCGGTTGTATGGTTACGGAACCACAATCGGGCTAATTGTCCAGATACAAGTCGACGTTGTTCAGCTTAATGGCGTCATCCCATTTATTACGAGCGCTCACCCTTTCGTAGGAGGACAACCAGTCCTCTGTGTCGGTATCATCCTTGCCGCTGAAGTGGGGAGGTTTGCGTTGGGGCAGAACACCGGAGCACATGATGGGCGCGGGCTGCGGCGACGCCATTTCCTGGTCGATTCCTCCAGCTGCGGGTGTAAGCACTCGCTTGCTGCGTAATTACAGGTTGGGGACCTTGTAAGGTGTACGACCTCCACCAAATATAGTGGGGTTTATTCGCAGGACGGTATAGCAAGGCCTTACTATCGCGGAGCCAAACGCGTCCAAGCGAGCACTCGGGCCTGGGCACCAGGCTCGCGCACAGCGCTCTCGATGGGGCTGCCTAGCCCAGATTCAAGGACATGCCCACTTGTGGTAGATTGTCCCATATCCCCGCACATACATCGTCTGACGCGAGACGGGCACGGCACACACCCATTTAAGGAAGTCCATGATACTTCATTCTTATGTTATGTATGTATGTATTTATATAAAATATATATATATATATATAATTTTTATATATAGGGTTGGAAATGGGGGGCTCGTTAGGAAATAAGAAAGAAATGCCGGCAGTCTAAACGGCCAAATAAGGGATAGGGGATGGTTAGCTTTTTTCCGAGACGTTACATTACTTTTTTATATTATTATGTGAGAAAGAAAGAAAGAAAACACGCCCAGAGTTGGGGACCGAAACCACGCTTTCAATCAGATCTCGAATGCCTTACCATTCGTCTCTGGCGACTGTGTTCTCGTTCACTTTCTGGGGTATTAGATTTTACTACAAATGTATTGACGCTTGGGGGGTGGTAGCCAGCGCCACTCAGACTACACGGGGAAAAGGGGAACTCTTTTCAACCCCCGGGGCGTGCCCCGGGCGTCTACAGCCGTCATAGCGGGGAAATGGCGGAAACCCTCTTATGCTACCTTGGCATCAAGGCTGCCAGAACCCAGGCCCTCGCTAAGCTTTCGCACGATAATAGGGTTTGGAAATGAGGGGCTCGTTAGGAAATACAGAAAGAAATGCCGGCAGTCTACAACGCCAGAAAAGGCATAGGGGAATGGTTAGACTATTTTTGACCGTTAGTGACATTAAATTATTTTTTTAAATAATTACGTGAGAAGAAGAAAGAAAAAAACACGCGCCCAGATTTGGGACCGAACCACGCTTATGACAGTCTGTAGACGTTTGCGTCACTACCCGGGGGTTGAAAAGAAGGTCCCCTTCTCCCCGTGTAGTCTGAGTGGCGCTGGCTACCACCTCAAGCGTCAGATACAGTTGTAGTAAAATATAAATACCCCAGAAAGTGAAGAAGAACACAGTCGCCCAGATTGCGGAATTGGAAGGCATTCGAGATCTAATCGAAAGCCGTGGGTTTGGTCCCCACTCTGGCCGCGTGTTTTTGTTTCTTTCTTTCTCACGTAATAACAAAAATAATGTAACGTCAATAACGGTACAAAATAGTATAACCATTCCCCTATGCCTTCTTTGGCGTTGTAGACTGCCGGCATTTCTTTCTTTATATATATATATATATATATATATATAGTGGAGAGTGTGTACATAGAGTCGGGGACCTAATTTTGCAGACCACGCGAGGGCGTGGCAAAAGCCACCGATGCGCGCCTGGAGGCCCGGCGCCTGTTGTCGAGACCTGCGCAGCCCGCATGCGCGTCCTGTTTTATTCGCTGGCACGCCGATTTTCTTGCTTCCTGCAGCAGTGCTGCAAGGGTCACTCAAGCACCGGAAAGCGACGCCTTTGTAGCATTCCCTTCTTCCGATGGCACATTTAGGGCCTAACGTGACGATTGCGAGGGCTTTGGCGCAAGTGCTCCTGGCGTCCTGATAAACACTTGCACGAAATGGTTTGTTTGTTTGTTTTGTGGTTTATTGTTTATAGACGATGATACCAGCGGCTTGCGAACGGCGTTCCCGGATGAAGCGCGTACGAAGCACAGTCTCAATGTGCCGCACTACCGACGTCGAAATGCCAGCTATATGAATAACGAACCTTTATTCATTTTGTTTATTGTGTAATTTCGCCACTGAACTTATATTCCAGCTCACTCTCCGCTGCCCATAAATTAGGCGATTTGCAATTTTTATAAAATAAATCCTCTGTTTTATTTTTAGTGCCTACTTCCTTACATAAAATGATTGAAATACATACCCATATGAGTTGCCTGTTCGTTCTCAGAAGCGCGTCGGCATTATTCAGAACGGCACCTCGGGTTTGCATCAAAGAACCATGAATCAATCAATCCATCAGTCAGTTTTATTTTTCGCTCAAAAAGTACAGCGAAAAAAGGGGGGCCGGAGAAAAAGCCGCTCGCTTGCGGCTTGACGGGGCTCTGGACACCCATCGGCAGTGGACCCAATGCAGTCACAGAAGCAAACGTACATTAAAACATTAAAACATACATTTAAAAACATACTAAGCATTATGATATGGCATTCAAAAAAAACACACTAAAAAGAAAAGATAGTAACAAGCACTCTTTCAAGGAACATTTTGACGGTTTTCGTTGCGTTCAGTTTCATAATGTCAACTTATTTTGTGTGAAAATTATTTAATATTGTTGGCAAACCGTGATGTAATCTTTTTTCCCCATAATTTGTGCGAGAAAATGGATCTTGCCATGGTGACTGTTGACGGAACGGGTATGTGTAGAATTGCTTGGGTTTAGGCGAGTTGGTTTTCCATATAGACTTGAAATTTCAGCTTGAACAAAAAAAAGCGATAGGACTTAGGAAGGAAACACGGACACAGTTCTGACTATCAACTGAGTTTACTAAAAAAAGTGGGAACATATATACATGAAACATTTCACAACATTGACACAGTGGACACTCTTTTTTTCCGAGATTAGTTAATGGGATAATCGCTAAGCAGTTCCAGTTCTTTTTCTGTCAGCGCCACGGAATTTGTGCTGACGGACTTGTCACCTTTGTTGCTGATGGCTACTGCTTCGACGACTTGACGTGCGAGGCGATTGCATTTCTTTCGAAGCACGTTGATCTCGTCGATGTGCGCCGTGCATTTGGGGCAAGTGCGGCAATGGGATGTGAAGTGGCCGGATGACGTTGTCTTGAGTGAGGTGGCATGTTCACGTGCCATGACATTAATGCACCTTCCGGGTTGTCCCACATAGACTTTTTTGCATGATAATGGGATGCTGTATACGACTTCATTCTGGCATTCGGCGTATTTTGTTCGATGGTTGGTGGTGCATGTCTCCCCTCTTGATTTGTTGTTTACGGGTATGTGTATGTGGTTTGCTTTAGGTTTGCTAAGTTTAAAAACAAATCTAATTTTCCCTTCATGGCGCTTTGGTAAGTGCATATAAATCTGTGATTATACATATCCTTCACTTTCATAATTCGATGTTTTTTTAATGATTGGAGCGGCGTGTTCTAGATAATGTACATTTTTAATAATTCGCAGCGCTCTTTTTTTGTGATATGGTCATCTTGTGTATATTTATTTCAGTAGTGCTTCGCCACACCAGCATGCAATAACTCAAGCTAGAGTTCAACAGAGCATGATATAATTGCTTGCTAATTGTGGCTGGCAAAAAATGGTGATTTCGATTTAGGATGCCAACCATTCGGTTTAATTTTGACTTTAGTTTTTTTCAGATGGTCGTTCTATGACATGTGCTGAGAAAAAATAACACCGAGCGTTTTCACGGATTTTTCAATTGACACAGTATAAGGGCCAAGAACAACTGTTTCCGGAACACTGATTGTGATACCCGGCGCACGAAACACAACGCATTTTGTTTTTGATTCATTTAAAACAAGGCCATTCTGTTCACTCGAAGCTTGCAGTTTAAAACCGAACTGGCTTGCGTTCGCCAACAGACTTGCCACATCCTTCCCCGAAAAAAATACCGTGCAGTTATCAACGCCACATTATTATTCGCTACTTTTCGCCGTAATAATAATCGCTACTTAGGGCTTTCCGAATGTTTTTGTCATTTATGAACGGGTGTTTAACCACTGAAAAACAATCAGCTTGTCCTCCTGTTTCGTTGTTGAACTTGTCCTTCCGCTCCACTGGGCAGCTGCAAGGTGGCCCTTTTCTGATGGAGGCAAAAAGCGAAAGTGCTCAAGTGTGTTCGGGATTTCGGCGCATGGTACACATTCCGAGGTAATCAAAATAAATCCGGAGCTTTCAACTACGCCGCGCCTTATCGGCTGGGTAGCATCGGTGTGTTAAATCCTCATAATCAATCACGGCAAGCCGACCTTGAAGAATTGCTCCGGCCTTGGCGCAATTCGTTTCCGTAGGCATGAATTCCTCGGCTGACAGCATCTCTTGGCCTATTAGTAAGCCAGCAAACGCCCCTGTGAAAAACAGCTTCTCAAAAGTAGCAAACAATTTTACGGCATTCAATGGGAGCCCGAGGTGCCATTTTTACAAATGCGATGGGCAGAGCGAACAGACAACTTATGTGAGTACGCAATTCTATCATTTTTAAGTAATGAAGTAGGCAGAAAAAACGCCACAATATTTTTTTTACATAACTTCCAAATCGCCTACTTTATGGGCAGCGGAGAGCTAGCTAGAATATATGTGCAGTGGCCAAATTAAACAACATAGAAGGTGAATGAAGGTTCATTATCATATAGCTGGCATTTCGACGTCGGTAGCGCGGCACCGTGAGACTGCTTCATACGCGCTTCATTCGGAGACGCCGTTCGCAAGCCGCTAGTCTCATCGTATAAAACAATAAAGCACAAAACAAAGGAACAAATTATTACGCGCAAGTGTTTATCAGGACGCGAGGAGCACTTGCGCCAAAGCCCTCGCAATCGTCACGTTAGGACGTAATGTGCCATCCGGAAGAAAGGAATGCTACAAAGGCATCGCTATGCGGTGCTTGAGTCACCATTGCAGCACCGCTGAAGGAAGCGAGAAAATGGTCGTGCCTGCGAGTAAAACAGGACGCGCACGCGCGCCGCGCCGGTCTCTACAACAGGCGCCGGCCCTCCAGAGCGCGCATCGGTGGCTTTTGCCACGCGCTCGCGTGGTCTGCAAAATTAAGTCCCCGACTGTTTATTATTTCACCCTTACTGGTCAGCTATCCTTCCAATGTATTATAGCAGCTTCACCAACATGATACAGAAGTTGTGCAGTACCATGTGTATTCTATGTCATTCTGGGCATTGTTTACTAGCATATTTGAAGGAGATTGCACCGCTACCTTCATGTGCAAATCTTTGCGTTTTATTATCGTAAGAGAATAAATAACCACATTTCAGTATTTTAAATCATCCAACACCATGATTATCCGGTATTTCTGAGGGCCGTAACTGCGATGCCCTACTAAGAGTAACTGTAAATAGAAGGAAGCTCAAAAGAAATAACTTACCTATGTAAAAGTCGGCGTAAAATCCCATGGGCATGTACTTATCTCGTTCGTCAGATGCGAAAAATATGCTCATTTTCCTGCCTTCGCAAGTAATGTTTGGCGGAACGTTTTCACCGCAGTATTGTCCATACTTAAGAACTGTACCATTGTACGTGGTGCATTTGATTTGTAGGTTGTCTTTACTCCTCGAGCAGTCATCCTGTGAAACATAAAACATGAGCGCCTCAGGCGTAGCTGGTCGCAGATAATATTTCAACACTTTCGAAACGAGAAGATTCAATCGGATCAGGAAATTTTGTTTATTTGAAAACCTAATTTTGACTGAAAAGTAAGATTTGAAAGCACATAGTTTGTTTTTTCGAGCGAGTATAAAATTTACACAAAGAACATAACAGTTGCCTCTTTCTTTCCGCCATAGCCATACTCCTTATGACTGAAACAATCTACACATAAGGTGCAGTGTGCGCAAAAAAGTAAATGCCCGTGCCTGCGCAAACCGCTATGTGCTTGCCCAGCCAGAAGTCGTGAAAAAATATGGAAACGGCCTCCGCGTACAGAAGCTCAACATTTTTTTAATAATGCTTGATTTTGCGCTTCTCAGGCTGAAAGGCAAAACCAGGTTTGGACTGTCCCATATTTGGTACGCTAAATTTAGGTACTTTCTTTAGAGCAAATTTCACGACCCTATCGAAACATTCGATAGGCTTGTACCCACCTTTTACCCTGGATAAGAGAACAAAAGATGCTTTGTGTTGAAAAGGAAAGAAAATAAGAAGATACTGAATGTTCGCGTGCGTTGCATGTTTTGGGATTCTTTTTATATTAGGCTAATTCGGAAAAGGTGGCAAATAATTGAATTGGTGCACTTCCAGTGGTATGCAAGTGCATGTGATGTTTCCGGCTTCATTAACAATATCGGAAACAAAACTGTATGTTCTAGCTTGAAGGGATGCCGGACAGAAGGTAGTTTTCAGCGATTATAGCGGGCGTTGTGCAGGTGGGCAAATATACCAATCGACTTCACAGATATTGAGCGATAAAATATTTGTCCTATATCATGAGGTAACCTTAAGATAGAACCCTCAAAAAATGTACATAATTTGTGTGGCATGGAGTGCATACCCATGGGGATGTTTATCTAAGTAGGTGCAATAGATAACTGTCAGTCATAGCTTTACAACAATGTAACAGTATACCCTGCGATGGGCAAGTAGCAAACTACGCTAACGACACTAATTGGTATAACACGTTTTGAGGTATTTCTTACTTGCCATACTCTGTTTACTGTGACATTGTAAACAAATACGAAAAGCCACATCCTCTAAATATACGTTCTGATATTCGAGACAACTGCCCATGGGAAACGGCTGGAACTTGTGAGTCATTTCAATGATTTCGGACCACTCCGTCAAGATGGGAAGTTTTATCTCAGCAGGTCTGATGGAACACCATCAGTAACAGTTATGTAATAAATAACATGTGGTGTTAAAGGAGGCTTCGTAACATAATGTCCCAACAAATTCTGCATGCTCTCTGAGTGCGAATAAAAGGGAAATTATTGAAATATCAATAATAAATTATACGAACATTTTAATATTTAAATTATTGCAGGAAATTGTTTCGATCATATATCTATGTGTATCACTTGTAAGCAAACAAAGTTCGTTATATGAGTGGGCCGAGTACTTTGGGTAAAATCCGTACAAACACGTAGTTTTTTTTTTAAATTCTCATTCTGTCCGTTGGGTGAATGTTAAAGGAGCACTGACACCAATTTTCGGCGTTAATATTATTGCACAGTTCGCTTCCTTCACTCAACATAATACACTGGCTGAAATATGAGCGGCCTGCGACGCGAAGAACGTAGTTCAATTGGATCTCATTTATCGCGCCGACGGAGCAGCGCGCGGAGCGTCACTCAGCAAATGGACATCAGCGTGACGTCAATCCAAGAGTGGAAAAGAAGTGACGCGACAGCGCTCGTCAAAAACGCATGACGTCCCTTCACGCGCGCGACCCCACGAGCGGCGAGCGGGCGCAACACCCTCTCAAGCAGGCGCCGGTGACGTCCGCACAAAGCGGTGACGTCTGTCCGGGAGTCTGTCATATGCGCCGTTCGGGATGAAAGCGCGGGAATTTGAAACAAACGATTTTCAGGCCGTTCAATGTAATTAACTATCGCGCGCTGAAGTATTTGAAGGGCTGTTTCGGGTGCGCCAGACCATTAAGCATCGATAAAAACAATAAAAGTGGAACATGAAATTTTCGTGTCAGTGCTCCTTTAAGAAAAAATGTCCTAGAACCGTTTATGTACACCCGGAAGAGCTCCCTAAAGTAACTAAAACCTGCTGGTTATCTGAACGTACCTGCGAAAAAAAAGTTATCAAAATTATTTATACCGTCTCTAATCTGGCAAAGGGTTACTTTTGAAAGTAAAAAGTGAGATTAAGTTCCTACGTCATCTACATCATGTGCTCCTAAATTAACCAGAAATTGCAGGTTTGATGGACATTCCCAACCCTTGCTGGGCCTTTTCCAACCGCCGGTGGTGACTTTGTAAAACTCAGTTTCGCCTTTTTGTCTGTGTGGCAGCGCGAATCTTCAGCATTGGTTTCGTATATTTGTGTGAGTAACATTTTTTAGCAAAGGCAATCGGATTCAACGGTCAAACACACATTACGGAAGGTTTAAAACCTTTTTTTTCCTATGTGTAGGCTCGCACCATCAGGTTTGGTTTGGACAAACCATAAAGTAGTGTTGTTAGATGCATACAGACCACATAAATAAGCATAACTCATTGTGATATATCAACGGATCAGATAAATATTCCCTAATTTTCGAAAATACAATCTTCACACTTCTCAATGTTAAGATAATATTTTCCAAACATCCTGTCTGTTTCCCTTTCACGATTTTTATTCCGAGTCGCACGAGGATTGTAGTTATACGTATTGTTTACAGCTACACAAGTGGGTGGTACATTCTCTTTAAGAACAAAACCCCTAGCGTGCAACATTTCTCTGCATTCATTATAGTAAGGTGGCGGGTGGCATGAAATACACCAGCGAAACGAAACAAATTTACGTTACAGCTTGAAAACCCATCAGACACCCCTCCGTGAAATGTCAAGATAGTTGGAGGCGAATCTTTCTCCTGATGATCCTTTGGTTGTCCTCTAGGTTTCTTCCAAACCGTTTCAACCTTGTGGAAATTGAGCCATCGGATAGACGCCGGCTACATAACTATAGGGGCAAATGTTCGCTTCTACAAATGGATTGGTAGCATCAGTTCGGTTTATTAATATCCCGCACACGTCACTCTGTATTTACGGTCTTAGAGAAATGGAAGTCCCGGCATTTTTTGAGGTTGTCATTTCCTAATCTGACTGTAACGTTCCAGTGTCCACAGTATGGCGGCTTGAAGAATATGTGCGCCAAAATGCGGATGTCAGTTCAGAACCAACTGTTAAAAGACATAGACTAATTGTATCATTAAAAGCAAGAAATAAATAAATAAATAAGGATATAAGAAATTAGTGATATTCTTAAGTTTAGGGGACGCGCTCGCGCGAATTTTATGCCGCGATCAAATTCCCACACAATTGACACTAGTTTTAGCTTGAAAATTGTGTTTTTTTCTCCACCGTCAACCTATTGTTTTTATTTTTGGACTGCGTTTCAAGTATTTTTGTACATGATGTCAGGTAGATTGAGGGCAACATTTGCAGGTTAAGCGTCTCATTAGATAGCGCTTTTCTGCAGCGGTACGTGCATAATGGAGCAAAAAAAAAACATCGGCTATTTTTGAAGTATTCTCAAAGTAGAAAAACGCCTATACGTTAAGTAGTATTGCAAGTTTATAAAGAAGAAATATCGTGCTACGGCTGTGTACACGGTTTTCAACGAAGCGTCATCACTCGATCATGCTGCTTCAGAAAATATACGTCAACCATATGAATGACAGCACATTTTTTGCACAGAAAAAGAACGTTCATCTAAGCTCCCCACTCGAGCGTCCTTTTTATATGACAAACTATTCAGTATTTGTTTGCTGTGGTTTCAAACTTTTTGGTTGAATCACTTGTATTTAGTTATTTTATGTCTTCTCCACTGTTTGTTGCTTTATCATACATGTCATAGTTATTGCTTCTACACGACTTTTACGTCTTAGGCTGCGTACTACACATTTCTTTGTTTAGCTCGTTTGGATGAATATACTTGAGCATATTGTAACTTTTGTTCACTTAGAGATCCCCACCATCCATAGCTACTTGGCATAAGTGCACAGGATTGCACTTGCAATTGCAGCTTAAGAAACAAGCCTGTTGGAGTGCAGTGGCTCTCGTATTTCATTTTTTATCTCTTCCTGTGTTTTGGATTCATCACAAAACATGATGAGGGTAGGTTGGTTTTCTGCTGTATACATTTTGCTAACTTAATCCACTTTACCTGACTCAGAGATGGGCCCAGTTGTGCTTTTTGGTGTATCTTGATGAATCGCAATACCCGCTGTCTAAATTTGTGAAGGACTTTGAAGCTTTAGAGTTCCTTTATTCATTTCTTTTTTTTTTTGTTCTGAAAAAAAGTTTTGCTCCTGTGCTGTGATAATCGATGCCATCTTTTTTTAAGCTGTGCGAAGATACTGCTTTCGCCTCATGTCTAAGCTTCCGACACTCATTCATCATTTGCGTGTACGCCTGTGTTTTACTTGCCAACGCTTCCGCCATGAACTACAAAAGCCTGGGACACGACCAGCTGCAGAGGCAGCTATTTACCTCGCTCCTTCCCACTCGGACAGGGCTAAATGACTTTCAACCTTGAATAGCCAACAAAGCGTTTTCTATAGGAAGTGTTTTTACAGTTTCCGCAGCGCAAATATGTCACCATTGAAAGAATTTTTTTCCTGACTTTTAAACAGCTCACTTGTCTTTCTAGCAATGAGTAATGCCTCAACACGCCTGCATTGGCTCCCCTGTGCGCCATAAGTGACACGCTGGTAGAGTGCGAATTCATTAAATGCGAGAACATGCACAATTTGTGAAAGTACGTCAGAACGCCACGAGAACCGCACGCCACGATTGCCTCTGTGCTCCTTAGGCCTTTTTATCTCGCCTATACGCTCCTTTTTTGTCGAGAATGCCTCCAATCTATAAAAAAACAGAAGAAATTGTGTGCCTACCGCTGCGAAATTTGGCACAACATGCACCTCTGGCCCAATTTATCTCATCAGTAAAATTCGTCACGTGCTGATTACTTCATTTGCGTGGTAAAGAAGGGAAGTCTTTAAAACAACAAAAAACCATTTAGAGCTAAAATTTGAGTGCTTCAGTAACAAAAAATTACGAATCCTCGGGAAAAACCACAAGAAACGTCCTAGTTGCGTCACATACAGTGCAAACTAGCGTTGCACAATCAATTGCCGGGGATATACACAATGTTTTTCTGAGTACTATGTAAGCGCGGTAAGTTTAAACAAAAAGATATGTTTACAGACAATTGCCACATGGGCCGCCACCTACATGGCCACGTGCCGCAGGAAAAACATGCAAGGATTTCAACAAACAATGGGCGCCGCCGTCACCACTCCCCATCAAAAATAGCAGAATGAAGCCAGGTATTTACCAAGAGGATAAAATAAAAATGCAGATGCTGGCCATGTTAGGGCTGCATTACTTGGAGAAGAAACTTCTCATAGTTAAGACTTGTCTAACGAGAGGCGTGCAAAGAACAGCCAAAGAGTCAAAGTTAAAACCGAAAGGAATTTGATAAGCCTTGCTCACCGGACCTTAAAATTGGCGATTTTTATCATCGGAAAATATAACTGCCACCCAGAGTCGCATGCCTTATCATGTAATTAACCAGCATCCTCGCGGGCTTAGCAATACACCAACTGACGGCGTGCAACCGAAGATTATTTCGGACAATACTTACAGCACATAAAAACAATAGGAACACATCTATGGTCATACGAAAGTCTAAATTTGTTCTGAATGGCCCCGCAGTCGTAAGAATAAACAAAACCCCCAATTAACAAAAATATGAAATTGACAAGCAATGTTGTGTCCGCAGCCTCTGAATCTGCCAACATACTATATCATCATCAGCCTATCTACACCCCCTGCAGGGCTAAGGCCTCTCCTATAGATCTCCAATTATGCGGGTCTTGCGCTAACTGCGGCCAATGTATCCCCGCAAATTTCTTGCTCTCATCTTTCCACCTACCTTTCTGCCGCTTTCTGCCATGCATGATCTATCTAGGGTTTCACTCTGTTACCATTTATAAAAAAACGGTTATATTGCCTTCGCATTACATCCAATGCCCGCACCCATTTCTTCTTCGTAATTTTTATTATTATGTCCTTAACATGCGTTTGTTCCCTGACCCATTTCGCTTTTTTCTTGTCCCTTATAGTTACACCTGTTATCTTCTATTCCATTGCTCGCTGATTGGCCTGAAATTTAATTGGAAGCTTTTTAACGAACCTCCAAGTTTTTGCCCCGTAGGTGAGTACTGGTAAGATGCGGCTTTCACGCACTTTCTTCGTCAGGGACAATAGTAAGCTGACATTCATTATCTGACCATGCCGGCCGAATGCACTCCAACCTATTCGTATCCTTTTATTGTCTCTGCCTCATGGGTGGGATCCGGTGTCACAACTTGGCCTAAGTAGATATATTCGCTTACCAATTTACTGCCTCGCCACCTATCTGACACCACTGTGCTCTCCCGAGCTTGTTGAGCATTACTTTATTTCCTGCATATTATAATTTTAGGTCCCACAGTTGTAATGTGCTTGTCCAGTGAGGAAAGCATGCTTTGCAATTCCTCCCCGAGTTACTAAAAAGGCAATATCATCAGCAAATCTGATGTTACTGAGGTATTCTCCATTAACCCTTACTCCCACCTGTTCCCAATCCAACGTTCTGAATACTTCTTGTAAACACGCTGTGAATAACATTGGGAAGACTGTGTCTGCTTTTCTGACACCCTTCCTTAAAGTATTTTACTGCTTTCCATAACAAATCACAACAAAGACAAAGCACATCATAATATATATGAGGCGCCCATTGGCGGTGAGCGCGAACCCGGGTGGCGCTGCGAAGCGCGCCTCCGTGACGTTGGTTTAGGGATTCTCGCATTTGTCGTCTGCTTCACTCGAGCTGCTGTTTCTAAGCATTCGGTAGACGTCTGATGCTTGGACACACCAAATTTTGCGTCTGCGTAACTTTTATTTATATTAATTGACCTAAAATCACATACAGTAGCACTGTCTGAAGGTGTTTGTTAAAGTATAATATTGGATACCGCTACGGAAGAAGCATTTATGGCGTTGCCCTATTGCTTGCGAAGCCGGTCCTGGCAGGATCGCGAAGAGTCGGATGTAGGCGTCTGCTTCTGTATTAGGCAATCTTTCAAACAAAGGGACAGCCATCTGGTAGCAACCAACAACAACATAAATACAAAACCAAAACAAATTCCACGCCTTCGGGGCTGTTGGCTTTGCAGAAGGCATGGCATTCCCGGTAATCATACGTAATAAAAACAGTGTTTGCAATCTTGCCGAACGCTCGAAAGTATTGTATCAGACTACTTTACGTTGTCATAGCATGAAAGTATGCCGATATGCAGTATGAGCTGCAAACACAGTAGGTATAGTTTCAAATAACCCACTTTGTATATTGGCGCATGGTGGTTTTTTTCCAGGCCTCTAACCAGTATGGAGATTTATTGAGCGCACGGGGTCCCGGCTGCGGTAACGATAGAGTAACATCATGTTTTTTCAGACCTGGAGGGATTGTTCGGTACATTTCCCCCAAACATATAGTCCCGATATTCGTTTATGCGTCATAGAAAAACTGCACTCAAGAGGAGGAGGGGCACAGGAGGAGAAAACGTTAGCAGTGAAACCAAGCTGGTGACAAGGTCGCGTCCTTTATCCCAGACAAGAGAGTAAAAGTAATTTTTTTTTTCAATTCCCAGAACGCCGTCCGGAGTAGACCAGGATTTGTTGTTTACGCTTGGAAGTGTTGGTATATAATAAACAGCTGCTTGGAAAAATTCGTCGGTTTCAATTTCTGTAATATATGCACGTATGCAATTTATTCGTTGGTTAGCGACTATGTCAACCCTTCAACGCCGTAATCATGCCATGGTTATTCGGCTTGAGAGTCAGATCGGCATGATAACGATAGTTACGATAAAAATTCCCAGCAGAAAAGCCGCCTTCAAGTACTCTGGACAACGGTGTCTAGGGCGCTATCGCCGTGGCTTAGCACAGACATTCTACATGCATTTGCATCTCAATAAACAACGCACACTGGGGATATGCACCTTCTTGCACAGCAGCCATAACGAAAGCCAATTTGTGAAGAAGAGAATATATGCCATACAGCCTAAAGAAAATATCTGCACGGTCTTTCTGAGCCTCCCAAACAACTGGGCACAGAAAAAAAACATTATCTGATACTACGAAACAACGGAAGAAATAGAATACAGCCGTTTTATATCCTGCTATGAGAAACCCGTGTACGTTCCCGCTGCTTATTACGAATTAGACTGTTGAGTCTTCACAAGAGCATCTCAAAAATACTGTAGGGAAGAGTAGGCATTTTGAATACTTATTGAGGATCTCTGATCGCTGAACCAGGCGAATATGCTACAAAAGCCGACTTAAGCTAATGCGTGGCAAAAAAGATATGGCTATAGTTGAGACTACGAAAGTGCTAGGAGTACACTTTACTAAAAACCTAACTTGGGACGTTCACGTTTGCGAAGTTCCCAAAAAATTGTGCAGAAAAACTGGGATACTGAATAGAGTCCGTCAAATGTTACTTGAAAAAATAAAGCTTGTAATTTACAATTCCCTGTTCCTTCCCCGCCTAACATATGGTAAGTTAGTCTGGGGCACGAGAACTAAAATGAATTGAAATAAGTTGCTTCTATTGCAAAAGAGAGTTTTAAGAGCCGTAGCAGATGTGGGATTTGCCGCCCACACAAAGGAGTTGTTCGATAGATTTAAACTATTTAAGTTAATAGTGTGTACGACTTTCGTCTAACACAAGCTTATAAAAATGCAGTTAAAATCAACAGCCCTTTTTATGCTGAGTTATCCGGATTAAACAAAAATACTATTTTGTCAAAACGCGTTTCACAAATGCATTGTACACACACACTCCAAAAAACAACTACGGCTTAGAGTCATTGACATTTACCCTACCTGTCCTTTAAATAAGCTAAATTTGGCTGAAGTAGACCTTTTCCCCAGCAAGCAAAGCAAAAGCAAGCAAAACTTGCAAAAAAATATTTGTTTATCTTTATTCTTTTTGTTTTATTCTTAAATATACAATTTTCCCAATTTTTAATTCTTTTAATTCCTATGCGCGGTTGCGTCATCTGTGTACCCCGTAATTTGTCTTTGTATTCTGTACGTCATGTGATAACTGTATTTGAGTGCTGGATTTAAACTTGTGCATCTTTCCCCTTGCACTGTTGTATTTTTTTAGATTCCTATTAGGCTGATAGTCCAATGTTGTTTATATCGGATGTTTTTTCTCATGATTAAGAAAACATGAAGCCTGTTCTTGTTTTTCATTATGCTTGCCCTGCAATGTCTATATACTTGTCAGATTCCTTGTTAACATGTTTATGGCGATTTACAAATCAAACTCTACGATTGTGGTAATATCCCGTACGTGTGTCTTTCTGTTTGTTTATCGTTTTCTCTTTTCCAGCACTTTTTTAACACTCCCAATTCCTATTGCATTTTACAAATAGCCTGTACAATGATCTTGTAAGTGTTCTTTTTTTTGGCACGACAAACTCGTGTCGCCAGTTGCTGTAGAATGTAGGGACAGTTGCCTCGTCAAGCTGCCATGTAGTGCAGCTTTTTGTGACTGCATATACTCAAAGAAAATGAAGCTTGATTTGATTTGATTTGATTGGAGTTAGACACGATCTTCCCACCGATGCTCAGAAGAAAGGTGTTCTCTCCTCATGGGTTACAAACTTGTGGAGGATACAGCTTGAAATTAGTGAGATATTTCAGACGCTGGCAAAAGTAGCTCAATTACTTGAAATACGCTATTTATTGCACTAAAGCATCAAAGTGGGCGATTTCTAGCACAGGCACTGGTTCCCCTCACAAGCGGAGTGTAGCAGACGACAGCGGCGCGAGTCACCTAAGTGAACGTCAGAGCCAGGGGGCGCCACTCAAAGATCTCACCCCAATAGTTCACCTGGGCTACGATGGGCGCGGAAGTAGGAAAAGCCTGCCGTATGTTTTCATTTTCAACTTTTTTCCATGAATTTGCAGATGCCGAAAAACAGCATCGAGGGTTTTCGGACTAGACTGTAGCAGTCCTAGTTGATTTTACCAAACCGGCTCAACACCTAAACGATGACTGGCTAGCCAGAAGCACTAGCAATAATTACCAAAGCTCTAGTTAGTCAGTCGCCGGAAGTGGTTTGGCCGGTTAGGTAAAATAAACGATGACTGCGGCCATGGCGGCTCTAATGGAACACTATTAAAACCATTGCCGTTAGGGAGTAGGTCATCTGACGATTATGCATTGTAGCCTTTTGTTTTTCAACAGTAGTGGTATTTGGCGACTTCGGCACGCTGACCGCAGCCTTCCGGGGAGGACGTGGTAGCTCGCAATGCCATTCGCAACGGTGCATACCTACTCAAAACTCACCCGCGGTGGTCTGGTAGTTTATCGGTGCATACTAGGGTACGAGGTTGACGTACCCCACGTTGCAAGATTCTGCACTGGACCATCGCTTAGACTGTGGCGCTATCTGCTGTCCCAGCAGGGTACCTTGCCTTGAATTAGGGTGGCTAGAATGGGAAGGTGTGATGACCGAGGCGCCTTTCCCGCAGAGTGGGTGTTCCCCCGGCGCGTGCCTGCCGCTAGGGCAAAACATAGCGCTGACATCAATGGCGCCATCAGCGTTTCCGCGGGGGAAACCCAGTCCAGCGGTCAGCCTCTGTATCAGCGCCTGGGCGCGGACCACTGATCTCCACTTAGTTGCTGGATGGCGCTTCGCCGCTGTCACGGCCGGGCGCGCGCACGGCCACCGGAAGTTCAAAGGCTCGTCTCGGAAGTCGGGCGTCTGCTAGGCTGATAAGCGTCCCCATTCGCGCATTTTGGCATTTTTTTCTGACTCTATTGCATTTTGGCTATACACATCGCGTTCAGATCGCGTCTTATGCTATACCGAAACATGCGACGTTATTACGAAGCAGAATTTAATTGCGAAGGAGAACGAAAACGTCACTTGGGCCTTGATTTGAGAGGAGACGACGCAGCCAGAACGGGATTTATGCTAGAAATTTACGCTAAGGATTTATGCTAGAAAGAAAACAACGTGGGCACGGTATTCAGGCTGTAGCCGAGTTCATGCGCCCGTTCTGTCAAAACAGCTGTCAGTAAAGTGGTCACTGCAGAGTCTGCTGCCTCGGGATGGAGCCCGTTTATCCCTTCCTAATACCGTGGTTACACGGGCACAGTTAACCACGCTTAAGCGAACCGCGTCAAGACAAAACCGCAGTTTTCTGCGTTACACTACAGACGAAACTGCGGTTACGTCGCTAACCATAGTTAACGCAAACTGCAGCTTGGCCACCTCAGTTCGGTCACGCTAACCGCAGTTTCCGCCGCCGCAGTGCTCAAAATCGCACAAGTCAGTTCGGACGCAAGTGGCGGCGCATCAGCGGAGGTGGAAAAAAAATCACCTGGCGTTTGGAAGAGTCGAATGTTCTCAAATAACGGGCGCCCCAAAGCTGTACCCAAGATGCGCTTGCGTTCTTCGCATGGCTCTCGCAATCAGCGCGACTGTCCGTCAGCAGCGGCTCGTTTCCCGATCCGTCCGATCAACTCCGACAAAATCCGTGCTAAATTTGTAAATTCCGCGAAAAACGGATATAGCAGGCAATCCTGAAGCGTTTTCAGCACTCGGAAACAATCGACGCGCGCGTCGGCCGGGCTTGCAAATACGCCGGCGCGCCTGCCCGCACGGCACTGCTAGCGGCCCGAACTGGCCCAGACCATGGCAGCAACCGCTTATCGTATCGCCGCTCTTCAGAATCAATCTGATCGTGGAAAAGAACTACCGCATGCAAGAAAATTGATGTTAGTGCGGTGAGAAATTTTTGTATGGATTGTAATTCGCAATTGTAGAGATAGCGGCGGTCAAATATCTACCGCGATACTAAGCCAAAAATTCCCAACACCGAACAGACCTAAGCAAACCAAGCCGGTTGCGAGCTGTTGGGGAAGCCCCTCTCTTCGCCGCGCGGGAGTGCGTTGCGTTTGGGTCAGAAGCGACTGCTTATTTTTTTGCTACACTGCTTCTCTTTTGTTTTTTTTCGTGAAGTTAAAAGTGTGGCAATTTATTTTTGTTACGCTCACAATCAAGTGAACGCCGTCACCAAACTTGCAATTTTCGCGCGTAACAGCCAAAACCACAGTTTGCGATAACCGCGGTTCAAGTTTAGTAACCACGGTTGAACTTAACTGCGGTTACTTTCGCCGTGTAACTAGGGTATGCCACCGGGAATCTGCGTAACAAGTGCCACAGCTTAACGACACTGATTTGACATTTGCGCTTCGGTGCGTATCACGCACGTCGTACAGAATGTTGTAGTACTTCCAAGTGGAACGTCTTCCCAGACGACTTCTCTCGTCTGCTTGTTCAGTTGACGGCGCAACAAGCAGGCATTTTTGGCGGAATGCGCGCGAGAGCAGCCCATACGTAGCATGCGCTATGCTGAAACAGCGGCCATTTGTCCGACTTCCGGGACGAGCGCTCGAACTTCCGGCGGCCGCGCGCCGGAGAGCTGGTAGCGCTATCCAGCAACTCTAGTGGAGATCAGTGGCGCGGACTAGTCGCTGATTGGTTGTTGGGTTTAACGCACCGACGCAATGGAGGCGATGAGGTGCGCCGTAGTGGAGGGCTCCGGATTAATTTTGACCACCTGGAGATCTTTTACGTGCGCAGAAATCTCGTACACACAGACGTTTTTTGCTTTTCGCCTCCATCAGAAAAGCGGCCGCAGCGGCCGGGAAGCAAACCCGCGACCTTGTGCTCAGCAGCGCAACGCTTTAGCCACTGAGCCACCGCGGCGGGTAGGACCAGTCGCTGTGTGTTTTGCTGCAGATTATTGCATGTTTCGTGTATGACTGCACTGCTGTGCGGTGGTGAATATGCCTTCTACTTCAAAGAAAAAACTCAAGAGATGGTGCTTCGTGCTAGGGTGTGATTTCGGATACAAACCTTGTTCCGAAAAAGTGTCCCTCTTTCGTGCACCCGCGTGTCAAGACCTGAATTTGAAATGGTCGCGTGCTATTCTGAAGGCCGACAAGACACTCACAGGACAATTGGGCTGTTTGCGCAAAACACTTTGACTCGACATGAGTAGTTCCAGCATGTCATACAGTTTAACCCCGATCTAACACAGTCACCGAAAACCGCGTATTTCGTTAAATCGGGAACTTCGCAAAATTGGGCCTGTCATTTTACAAGCAGTTGACTCCACAAATTAGATGTCTAAAGGCAGGCGCACGCCAACAGCTACCATGAGATTGTAATTGTGGCGGCTAGCTACGGCGCTCGCTTGACGATAATTAAGCGATGCACTAAAAGTGCACGGTGAAAATAATGAGCCAGCTAGGGCTTGCCTTGAAGTCATCGCACCCCAGCAGTCACGCGAAACACAGCGCTTTCTGTTGTACCACCTCCCCGCAGAGCGGACCGTTCTTGGCTCTCATATCCTTGAACCACGTAAACAGGACTTATTTGCTCCAGTTTCTTGTGCAGGATATATGTGTCCTTGAGGTTATTTTCTTCGACGCAATTCTAGAAGAATCGGCATGGATGATGGCGTCATTTCCCTTCAAGATTGTGGGAAGCGTGCTGGCCAGGATGCCCTGCACCACGGGATTGTTGACTAATTTATTATGTAAAGTTCCGTGAAAACAAATGCCTCTTTTTTTTTTGACGTGGCGCATGCTATCTTCGTGGTGTTGTGTCCGAACACGTTCAAAATTTCTCATTATTAGATATGTCTGTTGGTCGAAATTCTTTGTTAAATCGGGAGGTGGCGGGGAATCCACTTCGTTAGTTCGAGTTGCTAAAAGCATTATTCACAATTTGTTCGTTAGATCGAGTTTTCAATGTACTATTCTACCGCGACTAAATCTAGTACGTCGTACAACTACAAACAATGCCGCTCCACATCTGAAACAGCAGCGCTTATTGTGTGCTACACATCCTTGATCTTTTTTTGAATTTTGATTACAAAACAAACGAAAGAAAAGGCAAAAAAAACAAAGGCTTCCGTAACGTGAAAGATACAGCCGAACTGAACTGCATTCTGCTCCACGCAATAAAGTTTGCTCGGCTAAGAACATGTTGCATCTTTTTCCTTGGTTTTCGAACTACATTGGGAATGAAATGACTTCAGGACGTTACATTAGAACGTGTGCCACACTTTTATGTTCACTTGGCTGGTGTAAACGAAGTTATTTACTTTCATACGTAATTACGCCCACCACGACCACCACCAACAGCAACAAAAAAATGCGAGTGGCAAAAATAAACCTGCCGCGTTATCCTAGCAGTTATTATAGTGATCACCTCAAAAGAAAAAAACCTTATTTCACATAAACCCTGCAAAAAGACCTGTACCACACATAAGCTCCCGCTCAGCGGCTTTAATATGGCATTTCTCAAACGCCTGCTTGCTTTCCGGCTGCTCAAAACTCGGATGTATTTAGCCGTGTCGCAAACCTTATGTTAGGGGTAGCGCAACACAAGCCTTGCGTTGTCTAAGGAACTGCGGTATTAGCTACAATTTCCAGAGCTCAGTCCCTGTACCCGCCGGGTCGTGGCAGAGACGCGTAGTGCGGAGAACGGCCAGAATTGCCCCGCGAGCTGATGGCGCCCCTGACGGCAGCGCCGCCGCACGGCATTCACGCGAACGGGGGCTAGCTTTTCCTGGGCCGTCATCACACCTTCCCATTCTAGCCACCCTACCTGAATTGTCGTCGAGGAGGTGGCGCTGCCGTCGGCCTAGCGGGGTACCTGCACCTGACGTGACGGGAATCACGTTCGCTTGACGTGAGAATCACTACCGCCGGACATTTCGAGCCAATTAACTACTATTATCGTAAGATGCAGTACTATTAAACCCCTCAGTCAGGTTTTGGGAGAAAGAGCTTGGCCGTTCGGAGTGGCACACCCCGAAGAGTCTCCAGAACTAGCTGACAGTGTCTTCGGCAGGCTGCCGCTGCCCGTCACCTAAAGCACTTATGACTTTTGATCTAGTGTTCTCTCTGTCCGCAGTGTGCGAAGGCGGATGACAAGAGGAGGTCTTTGTGGATTACTAACATTACTTACAGGCATCTCGTCGGTACTTTGCCGCAAAAGCATTCAGCTGTCACACCGAGCCTGCACGCTCACACTTTTGGACTGCAGGCGACACTGTAAAGTGATTGAGGTCCCCGTGGGCACAAATTATCCCACAGCGCAGTGTGAACGACAAATTCGTTGTGCAAAATTTTGAACTCAACCTCGCCCTCGTGCCCAGCAAGCCTTCGTCAGGATGTTATCCACGCTGCCTTCTTCCGTTTTCCGTTTCGCAGTATTCATTGTCCGGATGGGCATCTTGCTCAGGCTTGGCGTCCTACGCAGTACTGTCGTCACTGGTTTACTTCCACTTCATTTGCGATAAATGCCGCTTTTCGCAAATGAGCTCTTGTCGAAGGCACACCGTTCGTGCTGCGAGAAGCAAGCGTTTTACCCAATGTCTGCAGCCACACCCCTTCGATAACGTCACTAAGCGATGTATGCCGTCAGAGATAAGAGACACGTATAAGACAGCGTTGGAGAAGACTTGCGAACAGGAGAGTTTGGCTGATTGGTTGATTGATTGATTAATTGATTGACGAGCGGTAGTACCCGGCGATGCCCGATTGGGCCATTATACTAATGATAATAATGGGTATATATGTGTTCAATTATTAAGGACGATAGTTTTCTTGGGGTACTTAAACGTACAAGTTTTGCTCTGTCTGCCTGTCTGTCTGTCTGTGACCCGATTCAGCCAGCCAACGAAAGTGAAACGGAAGCTGCCCTATCGCTAATATAGCCACAGGTAAATCTAAACATCTGCGTCCGGTGTCAATGTTCATTCGTACTTGCCGACATTCTTGAATACGAACAATACATTACGCATAGATGAGGCCAATAATCAACACATAAGTTATTGTTGCAGTGCCCCTTTAGAAAAAATTCATGGATGCTTCGTTTTGGCGAAAGCAAATTCTACATCCACCGAAGAAAATAATGTGGTTGATTCCTTTAACCGATACCTCTCGAATCGGTAAAACACGAAAGTGAAACGTGCAGCGAAATTTGCAGCTCAGGATGATTTGCGGGTCGGTGGCGGTCTTGTCGGTGTACTTGGCGGGCGACGTCCTGATGGCGGGTCGCTTCGGCAAGGGTGTACTGGCGTCATTTCCGTGACGGATATGACGTCAATGAAATCATGATGTATCCAGGCATGACACACTTTCGTGTTAAAATATAAAACGTAAAAATGAGCAAACCTCAGTATTTAGTACTAAAGGTGCCCCCAGCAAGAAGAACCTTTGTGCACGGGCGCACCCTTCACAAGCCGCTTGCTTCGTTAAAGTGGCGTCACTTCCATGACGGATATGATGTGAGTGAAATCTTTCTGTATCCCGGAATAAAACACTTTCGTGTTAAAACACACTTCACCTTGTAGCCTGTTCTCTCCCGCGTTACCACCAAGGAGGATGTATAAAACTTCTGGAGTGGAGATGGCGCCTCGAAAACTGACGCCGACTGCCGCCATCTTGCCGTGGGCAGAAAACTTGTTCCGTCGTAGCAGACGCATTGCAGCCGTCGCATCATGTACTTGTTTGTGCAGCGGGTTACGTTATATTTTTGCTTCCGCTCTCTTTTTGTTTTGTTGTGTTTTGTTTTGCATGTTGACTCTCTCATGCGGTTAGCTTCAAGCGCACCGAGCTTTTCTTGCCCACTTTCATTTCGAAGTATGTGGTTTCGGTTATGCCCCACTCTTCGTGTTTCTTGTTAAGCAAGACACACGTCTTTTGTTCGTGCGCCAGTCGGCGCCGACATCTGCTAATTATTTACATTCTTGGGCGCAAACAACTAAAATAAACAGAAGACACAATGACATTTTTTTTTCTGCCCCGTGTGTCGTTCTTCCGAGTTCTCTCTTGCCAAAAAACAGAACTCGTGTTCGTTCGATCGTCGTTCGCAGATGGATGCTCCAAAGGTGTAAAACGCAGAAATGGTCTGCTCGTGCGTCTCGTTCAGTTGCGATAATCGCGCGACGAAGGCGTCGGGGATCACCTTTCATCTCTAAGTACTAAGAATATCTGTTTGATTCTCGATGGCGTTACTAGTATTATAACGTTATAAGTGCGTACTTGCCCGCTGTTTTTGCGTGATGTAAAGGGAAAATTCGCCGTAGCACCTGCATTCCGCTTACTGAGCATACCGTACGTGCTTGTGTACGCAGATATGCGAATGTTTTCGCTCGTAGTTTAGGTGGTCCTGTAGTCGCTTGACTGCGCGAAATCACGTTTGTAAATATGTGGGGCGCAAATTGTTTTTCGCACTAATTTAAATGCAGAGTATTTCTCAGACAGTTACCGTCAAAAATCAAGGCACTCTTGTTTAATATGTTTCATCTGAATCTGGCCCTACGTGAATACTCTGACGTTTCTCGTTAGCGCTGTTTCGTAGAAGTTATTGATGCACCGAAATGCTCTCCGCGTTCTTCGTCCGCGTGATCTTCTTATCAATAGCACATGCTCGCGTACGAGTGTGCGCGGTCCACGGGGTTGTGAATATGATTGAGTAACCTCCTGCGCGTAGTTTTCTTGTGAATAGCACGCTACTATCGTGCGAACGTGCGCAGTTAACGTAGCTGTCCATCCAATTAGGTAACCTTCTGGATTTGAAAAATAAAGAAAGTCAGTGCGAGTGAGACATGTTCGTGTGATGATCATGCTTTCTGTAAAGTGCACGCGGAAAAAAACCTGCTTTAATGAGCTACAGTGTGTGCCTAATTCATTTTCAAAAATACGATTGAAAAGCTTGACCCGCCGCGATGGCTTAGCGGCTAAGGCATTGTGCTGCTCATCCCTAGAACGCGAGTTCGATTCCCGGCCGCAGCAGCGGCTTTTCTAATGAAGGCAAAAAGCGAAAACGCCTGTGTAAAAAAAAGATCCCCAGGAGGTCAAAATTAATCCGGAGGCCTCCACTGCGGCGTGCCTCATCGCCTACGTTGCGTCGGCACGTTAAACCATGCAATAAATAAATAAATATAAATAATAAATAAAATAAATATAAATAAATAATAAATAAAGCTCGTGCCTAATTTGGTCTTTGTCTTCGGCAGGCAAAACTGGCAAGTTGTTTAAACCAGAAAACGTGCATGGGCATTACATATGAAGATTGCAATATCCTGATGCATATGATTCCTTGCAATGCTGTCTAAAAACCATTGGAACCGCTAAACTGTGTCTACAGAGCTTGTTTCGGTGGGAGAGCTGCGTTATTATTCATTAATCAATAATAAATAAGCATTCATTAATCCCAGCTATTCCGCTAAACAAACAAGCGTCAAATACTCTCGCTTTCGCGTGTCCCGCACTTTCTGGGTGAAATCACGTACGGCCAATAGTAACCTTATAGAGCGGCATCTCTTGCCATAGTGTGCAACATGAGGTAATTTTAATGTAAAGGGGGGTGGCCGATAGCCTTAGATACACAGAATAAACGTTTATTGAAATAAAAGCAGGGTGGTGTCTTTAGCCAAGCGCTACGCGTTTTCCCGCGGCGACAGCTCTGTTCACCACCAGATATACACACGCGAACCCACTGCTGGAACCACACCCTACGTCAATACCTTCCGTGCAAGGCAAACTTCAGGCTGCCCTCAAATATAGTAATCGATAAACCAGCTTACCCATCGTTTTCTCCCTTGTAAAGCCAAAAAAAAAAACATGACCGCACTTCAGAGTCTTTGCCGGCTCAGAGCCTTTTCTGCCCACGGCAATATGGCCACCGCCCGGTTCACCCGGCTTCACCTCCCCGCGTTGCTCGCTATGGGCGGCCTCCAATCCAGAAGGTTTATACAACCTCGTTGGTTACCACAGCCCTGGCGGCACTTCAAAAATCAAACAGCAACAGCACTGAAATGCTGAACTAGATAGGTTCCACGTTCCGCTTGGAACTCACGTGAAGAAGGGTAACGTTGTTCTATAAACAATGATGTAGACGCCTCGATTCACGCGCGTCGCCACCATACGGCAGCGCTGGCATCGATGCACCTGGACTGGTGCAGTGGAACGCGAGAAATTTAACTTGACTTTAGCAAATCTCCAGTGTGCTACCTTGGTAGGAGCGCGACAGGAGAGGAAGAATATGAGAGGCGAGTGGGAAAGCGAAGTACGGCATTTATTGGCAAAGTGAGGCATTTGTTTGAACGACAATTGTGTTTCGTCGACATCTGCAACAAAACGAGGAGATACGCGGCCAATATTTTGTTAGTTGTCATAGTTGGCTAGTTCATCGTGAAGCGCTACACAGTTAGGAACTCCTGCTGCTGTCAGTACATTGGCTTCAGCTGGAGGCGTGTTGTGGTAATGGGAGACGTTTGGGAATCGTGGTGCGCTCAAGGGAGTGAGTGAGTGAAAAATATTTTATTGAGCCGGTGAAGTGGGAGTGGTTTCCTACTAAAGGAAGCCATGTGATGAGCGGGCAGCCTTCGCTCTTGAGGCCAAAAGGGTCTCGACGTCCAGATCCCTGTTAGTCACCCGGTTCTCCCACAGCTCAGGGGTGGGAAGGGGTGATAAAAGAGGGGCGTTGGGGATTTGCTTGCACTCTAATATTTTATGGCGAAGAGTATCAAGCTCTAAACAGAACTTGCATTCGGCAGGGGATAGCGTTTGGAACTTACTAGGAGGCAGACTAGGCCAGGAAAGGTATCATTACCCATGCGAAATGCCAAATGAGCAGGTATGAACGATGCTCATTGGTCACAGTTTTATCCCTTTCCTGCCCAACATAAAGTTTTTAGAAAAAAAGGCCACAAGTAATTAAATTTTGTGTATTTACGCCTTCCCATTGATGCTTCGACAAGTTAAAATGGAAAGCCCAGAGTATTTCACACAGAAAACAAACCCACACATATGTGTGGGCTGAGCTTCTATTTGTATGATCTGCGGGTAGTAAGAATACCTTAAAAACGGCATCAGGCCCAGAAAAACTACATTTTTACGTATTATTTATAAGTTATATATTGTTTTAAGGAGTATTTATATTGTAAATAGGATTATGAGGAAATAAATGATAATGAAGTTTTAATTAACATAATGAATAATTATAATTAATACGATTATCACAAGTATTTACGCAATGAGTTCAAGGTTAAGGCGCAAGAAAGCATTACCAATGAACCAGAACAAAACCGCGAATAAATGAGACGCCAAGAAAGCAAGAACAAATTATTTATCGCTAGCGCTTCCGTGCACAAGCCCGCCACCGCCCAGCAAAATTTTCGTGACGACGAAAGCCCGGCTAACACATATGTGTGGGTGCATTTTTCAAGCGTGATGACGGAACGCACACGAAGAGAACGGGTGTGTTTTTTAGCGGATCGTGTTTTTCCAAGTCCTGAAAATCGCGTGTTACGCTTTTTATTCAGAAAATACGAGAATAGCAAGAAGAAATACCAGCTTTCATTGTGAAGGCGGGTAGCGTGATTGTGACGGCTTGGACGCCGTTTCTAATGTGCGATTTCTCGCCCCCTGGTGGCAAAATGAGTTAACTACCGAAACCAATAAAGTCTCTGAAGCGTTCGCAGTGACTACCCAGGGCTCGAAACCGAAACCGAAGCAGGTGCCACTTTGTAAACGAATTTCTTGATCCACACCTTTGTGTGGGCTGGGCCGTAAAGGATTATGGTAAGTAGCATGGGCTCCTACGGGAGGGGCGGTGTTGTAGGAAGTTCCAAGTAATGGCAAGCGCAAGGCGAACAATGGGAATTGAACGGAATTGCACGTCCAGGGGGTTGTTTCTTACATAATCCTGCTGGCCGCTTTATACGCGTGTTAGGACAATATCCTGAAATTATTTTTGTACAGTGCACGGGCAGCATTTTCAAGCAAGAAATGAAGTGGATATATCAGAGGGCAGTATAGTTATGGAGGAATCTAGAAAAACACACAGCGTGCCCTATATTCTCATTTTGTCTTTTAGAAGGATGAGGGTAGAGAAATCTTGCACAAAAAACGTCGTTTAGAAATCTGCATAGGTTACCCATATCGACAAAAAACCAGTTGACTATCTGAAGTGGCCTGAGATGAAAAATAAATATGTGAAAAGTTGTTTCAGCCCTTTTCACTCTCTCCGTGTTGTAACTTTTATTATTTTCAGCAATTTTGCGATCCTCCACCATAAGCACAACGTAATCACGAATTGTGAAGCCAGAATCACGTATGACAATCACGGTATCAAATGACCATTTTGTAAGGACGCTAAAAACGCTGCAAATGCCGGCGGAGATTTTGTTTCGAGAGCCCCGCAGCCGCAGCTGAGTGTCTGAGCTGCCTGAATGTAACTACGCGCAGCACTGCGGGGAAATGCGATCACCGCCTTCAATAAAAGTCCTGATGGTGACTTCTGTTGCGACTGTGGGTGTTAATATCGGCTCCCTTTTATCAGTACCCTTTTAAAAATATTTTTCGCCTTTTACCTACGTCGCAGGTTCAAGTCCTTAAAATTGGTTTCGTGCATTTGTTTTATTAAATGTACTAGCAAAACCAAATAGAAGAATTAATGTGTAAAACATTCACATGAGAATGTTTAATAATAGCCGTTTTGTTCGGAAATTCACAATCACCCGAATAGTGTTGGTTGCGGCAAAATCGTACAACTACTTTTCAAATATACGTAAGGGCTACACATATAAACAAAAAGCACTCCCATATGTGAACAGATTAGCGAGGTTATCCCGAACTTACGGAACACAATTTCCCCTATTATTTCGCTAGGGAGAACAATTTCTAAGAGTGGTGCCTTAGTGATTCCCTACACCATGACACAAATGTACTCCCTAAATTTGAAGTCTGTACGCATAGCACATTTATTGGGAATTGATAAGTCAGTCAGTAAGTCGGCAACTAGGTGACCGGTATAAAGCGCACAGGCTCATGGGTACGTCGCGTGCTCCCGCCACTCCCGTTGGAGATCTCTTCTGGCCTCCCCTACGCCGGCGCATTTCACGTGTGTATGCTCGTGTTGTTTATTTGTCACAGAGTGCCTGCCTTTCAGAGAAGCTCCAAGTAGGATTGACAATTGTTATTCATTTAATACGCGATTCATAAGCGTGTGTGTTTGGTGGAAAGAGGTAAACCACACGCGCCCACACACGCGCGTGAAAGTTACCGGCCTACGAGAGGCCATAAAAGCTCCGACACCGGAAGGGGCGGGAACTGACAATGTACCCATGAGCTTCTGCGCTTTTTACCGGTCACCTCTTCTCTTTTAAATGGATCATAAATGACACGGGTTCCTACGGGAGGAACGTGGTTTCCAAAAATACCACCAGATAGCGAGCGCTATGCGAACGCGGGTAAATTCAACAAAATTTCCCGTCCAGTTGGAAGTAAATTAAAAAGTCTCCCTGGCTTTTTCATCCGCATTCTAGGAAAAAATTCTGAAAGTCATTTTTGGGCAACTGGATGGGCACCCTTTACAAGCAAGGGAGAACTGGATATTTCAACGGGCTGTCTAGTTATTAGGGATGTGTAAAAACCCGCCGTTTTCCCGAAATCCTGATTGTCCCTAACAAATGATTGTCATAGAAAAACTGTTGTGGGACAGTGTTTGCATACATGAGTAAGTTACCTTTATCTACAACAACCAGTTCAATATCTCAAAGGCCCTGCACTACAAAAATTTATTTTTTTTAATTATTTCACCGCTTTTTTACTGCCGTTGTGGTGTAATTGTTAAAATTTTAAGCAATATCGAGCTCCAACACCGAAATAACAAAGTGCTTATAAAATTTGCAGCCGTTTGAACCAGCAGTTTGGCTAGGTGTTGAGATCACCTGTTAAGCCTTTTCGGGTCATCAGGTATCATTTCTAAAAGACATTGGCCCTTTTAAAGGCGTCCCAGGGAAATGACACAAATGTACTCGCAAAAGTTTGTGTCTCTAAACCTACCAGTTTTGGCTGGCCATTGATAGTCAGTTAATCAGTCGGTTAGGAACTTCGCTTTAACTCTTTCGCTACCGCGCCTATCAAAATCGATCAATTTGATCGATACTTTTGGGAGCGCCTTTCATGGTTCCAGGCGTTTCTGAACAAGTAAAGCTGTTGGGGTTAGATCAGAAAATGGCCTTTCAAAATCATTTTGTTTTCTTTTTTGCAACGGAACGTGATTTTTGACACGCTTTTAAATCACCGGGTTGTGGAAAAGGGCGTGGTCATCGCGCCTCAAAGGGTACCAACGAAGAATGCGGCAACTCGTAATTACTCTGCACCAGCGCTTGTTTTTTGCTATCAGGGCGTGAATGGGGAACTAGCAAACGATTTTCAATCGTCAGGTTCACGCTCTGACAGTAATAATCCCAGAAAACGGCTGAAAATGTCAAGCAGTGCCTGGTTGCAAAGCTACTTTATGATTTTAGGCAGTTTATTGCCTTTGCGCAGTTGTTCCCAAGTACTCTGGTAGTTCTACTTACCCCAGGACCATTCCCAAACAGTTTACAAAGTTTCGGTTTCGTTTCTGCATCGCGAAATTCATATTTAGCGCAACACGCAGTTACCCAACTTCAAAGGGTAACTGCCATGGCGCCTGAAGCGTCCGCGACTGATCCTCGAACAAACACGCCGCTCCTATTTCCCCCCACCCTAACCCTTTTTCTGCGATAAGAACTTCAATGCAAGTCAAAAGGTCACATCCAGTGCCAGATATCTGTTCCGCCGAGGACAGCGCTTCAAACCGGCCTTACACTGCCAGCTGTTCGCCTTCCAGTTTCGTTTTCATGCGAGGGTATATCCGGGTGTCTAATGTTGCTGCTTAGTTGAACTGTCTATTGGACGGAGTCTCTGATAATTTTTGTACTGTTTCATTTGAAAAAAGTTAGGTGGCGCTGCAGTAGAGGTGGCTCGTTGTGCTGATCTTTTTTAGCGCGCGACTGCTACTCGGCCAAAGATCGCAGGGGACGATTCTAGCTCATCGTACCTCATTTTTTCGAGCAAGGCTACAATGCGAGTAAGAAGATGATAATAAAGCTCAGCTTTATGTTTTGAGAGATAACTGACCGTGAACGACAACAACATCAGCCACGGCGTTCCGTTTTCACTTCATGCATGTTTTTTTTCTGCATCGCGTGCTTGTCCCAAATATTGTGCTCGCTGTAAATGCAAAGTCAGTCATTGACAAGATGTTTTTACGTTATGTGGGGGCAAATTGGTGCCTCTGATAACGTCAAACCGCCAGATTTATTCCAAGGAACCACCCAAAATTGCACAGTTTGAATTAGAGGTTGGGCTTCACCGCATGACACGAGCACCGTGCGTGCTAAACATTTTTTTTTATATCTGAAAAACTGTTCCGCGCAAGTCGACATTTTTTTTTAGGGTGTGTTTTTGAAATGTTTCCCTGCAAAATGTATATTCTAATTTTTTCTACTACCGGTGGTTTGTATACACAACTCCTTTTTTATCATTTTTTTCGACAACTTGACAAAACTTTTGATTTTGATATTTTTTTTCACAACTATGATATATGAAAACCTTTAAAAAACTGGTGTTATTGAAAGGCCGTTAAATAATCTGCATTTTGTGCTCCTGCAATTAGTGCCTAAATAATTTTTTAGCAGAAAAAAAAATTTTTTCTTGGACCCCCCAAAATTGGTCAATTTTCTGCGGTAGCGAAAGAGTTAATTTCATATATCATTTCATTTATTGCATCGTTAAAAGCCCGACAGCATTACATAAGGTTTAGATTGCCTGATGGTGAGATTTAACGGGCCGGCGCTACAAAGGCGATTAGGCCCACAGTATTGGAGGGCTTCGAATTAATTTTGACCACCTGAGGTTCTTTGACTTGCTCCGAAATCTTGAACACATGGGCGTTTTCGCTTTTCGCCTCCATCAGAAAGGCGGTCCCTGTGCCCGGTAATTGAACCCCCGTCCTACGGCTCAGCAGCACGACGCCTTAGACGTGTTGTGCCACCAAATTTTAAGTCTGTAAAAAGTCTGCTGTAGGCTTTCTCTGTATGCAAGGACCATCAACATGAAGTGCTGGGTACAGCGAACGCTTAATATATATTTTAATTCGCTTCTAAAAAGTACCTAAAAGCTGTTCTCTCGATCGGGTCTCCTCGCTAGCGCCACTCCCCATGCCGTCAGTGAATTGCCAGCATACCAAAGTTTGTGACGTCATAACACGTTAGCGACTTGAGCGACGTCACGTGAACTCCAGTTACCACAGTTTGTTTGGTCGCTTGGTCGTATCAGACACACTAGGCTTACACGACGGCGACGACGACGCGACGCCGAGGAGTCGCCAAACCATCGGCCAACTGCCGAATTGCGACGGCGACACAAACACGTCGGCCGATGGAAAGTCGCCGTAGTGTGACTGACTCTCCGACCGAAGACGCCAACAAAACTGGTCGCCTGAGTGGTCGCCCGAGGCGTCGTCGGGAATCGACCGTGAAGCGAAAACTGCGCCCCGACAACGTTCGTTCCGCAATACACGCGGGTCTATTTTGTTAGTTTGTGGAGTGTAATAAACTCAGTAAGGTCCATGAAGCCCATACAACTCAACACTAGCGCTAATGCGATCCGTATTTGGCCGTTCGACGCTTCGGCCGTGGTCTTCGGCGACGCCGTTACCCCGGAATGCGTGTGCGATCGGCTCGCCTGTGGAAAATATAAGGTAGGTTTCGTGCAGAAGAACAGTTACGTAAGGTAATTTTGGTAATAGGAGATCAGTATCGGCAAAGGTTTTTAACGTAAAACGTAAAACCAAAGTACCGAAAGCACTATCCTTAAAGTGCAAAATCGTAGTCGCAGCCTGGCACACTTATTTTTGCGAGCGCTTTCGCCAAGGAGCAGATTTGATGGCGATACGCTATTGCGGGGGCTTTGCGAAACCTTATTGAAAGCGCTATTTAAGAAATTTGAGTTTACAAGCCAGGAGTTCTGTAAACTAGCTAGTAAACACAGACGTGCGACTCCAAGGATGGGCATCCATCTAGTACAACCGCTATTTCGCGGTGTGAAACCGTTCGTTCGGTGGTGCATTGGTCTCGCGCGTCGCGCCGCTTCGTCAACGTTGCGTGTTCAATTCGCGGCAGGGGCCGGTTTTTTTCTTTTTTGAGTGTTTTTTAAGGGGCTAGTTTTCATACCCAATTGCATTTCTATGGTTTGCATATCCATAGTATTCATTTTTCTGCATCCGAGAATGCAGACAAAGAGTCGGTGTCGGAGCTGTCGCAGCTTGACATGACGAGTCGGCGTGCTTACTTCTGTGGGGAAGCACGTGTGTGCAGGACCAGACGCCACAGTGAAGTCGCAGCGTACTGCAGCGCCACATGGTAGACATACGTGGCAGAGTGTCCTCGCAGCACTGTGACGTCACTGCTTTAATCGGCGCCCAGAAACCGAAACCGAATCCTGTTCACATGAATCGTGCGATCATAAAGTTTTTACTCAGAATATGTGCATGTGAGAGCATGTATCATGCTTTCTAACGAAATATAAAACGTTTGCAACAAAAAATGCACAATCAAGAAATTTGGTGGCGCAACACTTTTAACAACAAAGCCACCACGGCGGCTGCCAACAAGAGAGCGTGTGCGAAGGGAGGAGCAGGTACGGAGGAGCTTTTCTCGGTACGTGTACACAAAATGGGGAATTCGACTTGAAGAATTCGACATGATACGTCTTTATACATAGCAGTTAGCAAAATTTTTCTTCGAACGCGTGCGCCTTCACTTAAGATCAGCAAAATATTGCGACAACATGGGCCCATCAGTATGCATGATAGTATGCATGACAGTATGCATCAGTATGGATACAGTTGCGGGGCTACCCTACGGAGGGATAGCCCACCTCGCAGTCTTGCTTTCGCTATACCCAGAAATGTCTGCCCCTCTATAAGTTCCCCTTTCTGCCTTACGATTCAGAATTCCCACCAAAATAAAAGCAGACTGGAACGACACAGCGAATAATTTGCAAACGATAAACCTGAAACTGGGCTATCTTCTTGTCAATACTGCAGCAAAAAGTAAACATTAGGAATATTTCACGCAATACACCAATTCATAGGTGGTATTTAGCTATCTCATTTACCTAATTTTAAAAGGCAACATAATTTCAATGAGACGAAATTAAAAAAAATCCCCATACAAAAGAAATGGTTTGACCTGAACATGCATAAACAGCTTGCGTGAGGCTGGACATCGCGGCAGTGTTCTAAGTTCAAAATTAATAGAACGCTGCAGTTAATGGTGCGAGCAGTAAAAGCAAAAAAATGAAATCAGTTTTGAAAACCTCCTCAGTGTTTATCGTGGAAGGGTCAAAGAAGATGGAAGAGCGAGACAGATGTTTGGGGGAGAGAAGAGGGGCATGTACGTGCCAAGAGCGGCCGGCGACCACTGTCTGTTGCCGGAATTTGTAGTGGAGTCAGCAGATAAGCCGAAACTTTTTTTCTTAGGCTTAACAAACAATTTTACCACCTTATCGACTCCAAAAAAGAAAGTCACTTTAGGTTTTCAATCTTGTTTTTTAACTATAGTCTACATTTGAAAGCACTTTAAAAGCTCACGGAATTTGTTGAGAAAATTTAGTGGTTTTCCATAGCCATCCTACTGAGGTTTTTTGCGAAACTGCGACTTCTTTGTACCATCTCTACATTTTATGGCGTTTTCATACGTAACTGGTCAAAATTGATTGATTGATGGATTGACGCAACGCAGGCCATGAGGCGCGCCGTAGTGGATGGCTTCGGATTAATTTCGACCACCTTGGGATCTTTACGTGCGGCGAAATCCTGCACACACGGGCGTTCTTGCTTTTAGCGTCCATCAGAAAAGCGTGCGCCGCGGCCGATAATCGAGCCCACCTCCGCCTCCTCAGCAGCAGATTACCTCAGCCGCTGACCCACCTAGGCGGGTACCAGATCAAGGTAAGACTAGGTGACTAACGCACATATCTAAATGTCGTGTACGTTTTCATCGCAATACTGCGTGGTATTTTCAACCAAGCTAACCACAAAATACAAACGGCAGGTGTGAAGTTGTTAAAACAAAGAAACATTGGGTGTCCCGACTTACCCAAGCGTTCAGCCAGAAATGAATGAATCTGAGGAAGATGCTGTGGGAGGCGGGAGCAACGATATCGCAGGTGAACCTCTTAATTTTTGGATATTCACGTGGGTAGTTGGGACTGGTGATTGTTCCTTCTGTGGCCATGAATACACCTCCACAAGGTTCTGCGGTGACACAGAATCAATATTCAAACTTTCGAAAAGAATAAAAAAAGGCACTGTCACAGTACACATAAATTTCATCTGCTTTTTTCCCCATGTTGGAACATGTGGGTTTTCTGTGACCCTCCTTTTTTGCTTTCATCATGCTCCGGCAATTCTTTGCTCCGCGTTGTAATGAGTTTTTTACGGTATTCTTATTTATTTACGAGGGCCACCGCTTTTACTGTAATGCATAACATGTCCAGTTTTGTTGCTACATTTCTTCTTATTTATTGCCCAAAGCCTTCGGCACGAGTTTTTTTTCGAAATGCTTGTTTCTGTTCGTAAGAGTGACACCAAACACGCAGTTTAAAAGACTCTGCAATGTGAACTATGCTTTAATTTGGGGGGCTTACGTTACACTTTTACAATACTTGTTGAGATTACCATGGCAAAAGAATCTCCTTGGGAAAAAGCCGCGCACTTGTCAAAGTGCAGAAGAAGAAGATAATGAAGTCAGAGGGTAGTAGTGCATGTGCGTTGGCACGAAACAAAAGAGGCAGAAGTCATTGGACCTTGCCGCAAAAGTGTCCGTTTTTTTTCACTGTCTCTAGGTTTTGCTGCCGCAAACGTGGGAGAAGGCCGGCATCATTCCCACAGGCACCGTTTTGAGGATAGAGGAGAAACGCCGCCCTCGAGGCGTTTTCGACTAACCAGATACTTATGGAGGGCAGTTGAGATTCACAGATGCAATTCATAGAGATTCACAGTGCAGTACACAATATTGTCACGAAGACAAGGACGAAGCAGTTGTCTTGAATGAGAAATACCTTTATTGGAGCGAACTTGTGTTCCCCTAACAACTCAAAAGAATACAGAGGCGGCGAAGCAGCGGTCAGCAAAGTGACTTGCACGGGCGAGTGTCGTCGAATCGAATGCCCGGCGTCCGCACTGCAGGCTTTTTATCTTTCGGCGCGCGTGGTTCTCGAAACGTCGATTCGCATTGAGAACATAGTAGATCCAAGAAGATTATTCTGGGCTGTTCACGTTAGATCGGAATGCTCTCCCCATTACAACAGATAACACATGCGGCACAGAAAGAAAGAATGGAACACGCGCTTCCCTTGGCGCAGAGATAACGCAGACCGGCGCAGCCGGGCGGTAAAAGCAAAACACAATAAAACAAACCCAATGTATGGTTCGCGGCATTACCCCCCCCTCTAAGAGTGCATTCGACCCGATGCTAACATAGCGACAGTCCGAACTAATGAAAATAAAAGTTCGTCATCGTCC
This sequence comes from Haemaphysalis longicornis, assembly GCA_013339765.2. Lineage (NCBI taxonomy): Eukaryota > Metazoa > Arthropoda > Arachnida > Ixodida > Ixodidae > Haemaphysalis > Haemaphysalis longicornis. Next base: position 166,475,353 of record CM023454.1, on the reverse strand, counting down.
GTAGAAAGGTTTTAGGCGAACCACGTGGACGACTTCAGGCCGCCTGCGTTGTCGTGATGTGCCGGAGTCACCATCAGGGATCACTTCGTAGGTAAGTTGGCCAACACGTCGTAGAATCTGGTAGGGTCCGAAATAGCGTCGCAGGAGCTTCTCACTGAGTCCGCGTCGTCGGATGGGAGTCCAAACCCACACACGATCCCCTGGTTGGTACTCGGCGTCTCGGCGTCGGAGGTTGTAGCGGCCCGCATCCACCAGCTGCTGGTCCGTTATATGAACTCGAGCGAGCTGGCGGGCCTCCTCCGCACGTTGAAGATATCCGTGGACGTCGGCGTTGAGGTCGTCGTCTTCTACGTGCGGAAGCATGGCGTCGAGCATCGTAGTCGGCCTTCTACCGTAGACAAGCTCGAACGGCGTCAGCTGCGTCGTCTCCTGGATAGCCGTGTTGTACGCAAACGTGACATACGGGAGCACTTCGTCCAAGTCTTATGTTCAACGTCAACGTACATTGACAGCATATCTGCGATTGTCTTGTTCAGACGTTCTGTTAGTCCGTTCGTTTGGGGGTGGTACGCCGTCGTTCTTCAGTGATCCGTGTTGCTGTAGCGTAATACTCCTTCATCAGCTCCGCAGTAAATGTCGTTCCGCGGTCTGTGATTAGGACTTCCGGGGGCTCCATGTCGCAGCATCAACTTGGCTTATAAAAAACTTTGCCACTTCTTGTGGCAGTCCCCCTCGAAAGAGCGGCGGTCTCTGCGTAGCGCGTCATGTAGTCTGTCGCTACGACAATCCACTTGTTCTGTGATCGTGACGTAGGGAACGGGCCTAAAAGGTCCATTCCAATCTGTTGAAAATGGTCTCGATGGGACGGCGATGGGTTGTCAGAAGTCCGGCGGGTCTTGTCGGCGGCGTTTTTCGTCGCTGGCAAGTCACGGCAGCTCCGGACGTAGGTGGGTGACGTCAGAGGTAAGGCCGGGCCAGTAGTACCTCGCCTTGATTTTTCCAATAGTGCGGGCTGTGCCGAGATGTCCGGAAGACGGGTCGTCGTGGCACGCTTCCAAAATTTCGTCACGAAGGTCCGCGGGTATGACGAGAAGGTAATTCGCTCATTGTTCGGGCTGAAATTCTTCTTCACGAGGACGGAGTTTCTCAGGCTGAATGCTGGTAAGCTGCGTTTGAAGGTCCTAGGAACGGCAACGTCGCATCCCTCGAGGTACTCGATTATGACGCGTAAGTCGGGGTCGGCACGCTGCTGGGCGGCTAGGTCGCTCTCCGTCACGATCCCGAAGAACGCGCTGTCTTCATCAGAGTCTTGTGGTGGTGGGTCGACGGGGGCGCGGGACAGGCAGTCGGCGTCGGAGTGTTTCCTGCCGGATTTATAAACGACTGTAACGTCGAACTCCTGCAGGGGCAAGCTCCACCGCCCAAGACGGCCAGAGGGGTCCTTCAAATTGGCGAGCCAACACAGCGCATGGTGGTCTGTTTACAACCTTGAATGGCCTTCCATACACGTATGGGCGAAATTTTGAAATCGCCCATATAATAGCCAGGCACTCTTTCTCAGAGGCAGAATAGTTTTTCTCCTCCTTCGACAGACCACGGCTGGCATAGGCGATTACCCTTTCGCAGCCGCTTTGCTTTTGGACAAGGACGGCACCAAGCCTATATCACTGGCAGTCCGTATGCATTTCCGTTTCGGCATTTCCGTCGAAATGAGCGAAGCACGGGCGGGCTTTGCAGCGTTTTTGCAGCTCGCCGAATGCTTTTTCTTGGTCGTTTTCCCAGCTGAAAGGGTGTGCTGTCTTTCGTCAAGCGCGTGAGTGGCTCTGCAATGCGTGCGAAGTTTGCGACGAAGCGCCGGTAGTATGCGCACAGCCCGAGAAATCTTCGCACGCCCTTCTTGTCTTTCGGCCTAGGGAAGTTCGCGATAGCTGAAGTTTTTGCCGGGTCAGGTAGGACTCCCGCGGCGTTGACGACGTGGCCCAAGAACTTGAGTTCCTCGTATGCGAAACGGCACTTTTCAGGCTTCAGCGTCAACCCCGACGTACGAATGGCCTCGAGTACAGACTCCAACCTTGCAAGGTGTTCGCCGAAAGTCCGGGCGAATACCACTACGTCGTCGAGGTATACGAGGCAGGTGTGCCACTTAAGGCCAGCTAGCACAGTGTCCATGACTCTTTGAAACGTCGCTGGTGCTGTGCACAGCCCAAACGGCATCACCTTGAACTCGTATAGGCCGTCTGGGGGTTATAAATGCAGTCTTCTCTCGGTCTCTCTCGTCCACTTCAATTTGCCAGTAGCCGGTCTTCAGGTCCATCGATGAGAAGTACTTCGCGTGGCAGAGGTGGTCGAGGGCGTCGTCGATTCGGGGGAGGGGGTACACGTCCTTTTTCGTGATTTTGTTCAGTCGTCGGTAGTCAACACAAAACCTTAATGTGCCGTCTTTTTTCTTTACGAGTACGACGGGCGCAGCCCAGGGGCTTTTCGATGGCTGTATAATGTCGTCGCTGAGCATGTCGTCGACTTGAGTCCGGATGGCTTCCCGTTCGTGTCGAAGAGACCGGTACGGTGACTGTCGGGTAGGTCGGGCTCCATCTTCGGTTATTATTCGGTGCTTCGCTAGAGGGGTCTGACGTAGTTTTGCGCTCGACGAAAAACATTCGCTATATAGACGCAGCAAAGCCAATAATTTGTTCCGTTGTTCTTGCGGTAGCGCCGGATTCACGTCGAAGGGCTGCGGGAGCTTGAAGGTTTCTACGGGGGTGCGTTCAAAGTCGGCGATCGCGATCACGTCACTTGCTTCTTGCGTTTCTCCGAGGAATGCAATTGCCGCGCCCTTGTTTAAATGCTGGTACTCCTCGGTGAAATTAGTAACCAAAATGTGGGATTGGTGTTCCTTGAAGCGCGCAATGCCTCTTTGCGACAGACACACACCGCGGTCGAGAAGCAACCTTTGGTCACTCTCCACGATAGCGTCAACGTCAGGAGCAGCACCTTCACAGTAGACGGGGATCATCAAACTTGCGCGGGGTGGCAGGGTGACATGATCATCGGCTATCCTTACAGCTGCACGGTGTTCGGGGTTCGGTTCCGGCGTCATGGAGTGATCGGAGGAAAAAGTTATGGACTTGGTCTGCAGATCAATTATTGCGCCGTTTGTCCGTCAAAATGTCCATTCCGAGAATTACGTCGCGGGAGCAGTTAGGCAAGATGACGAACGCGGCAGGGTACGTCGTGCCGTCTATGGTAACGCGCGATGTGCATGTTCCACTTGGTGTCACGAGGTGGCCTCCTGCTGTGCGTATATGCGGACCGTCCCATCTGGTCATAACTTTCTTCAGTTTAGACGCAAATGGTCCGCTCATTACCGAATAGTCAGCTCCCGTGTCTACGAGGGCGACTACGTCAAAGCCGTCGATGGACACCTTGACGTCAGATGCAGTCTTCCTCGAGTTCCGGGTTCGTCGGGGAGTCGTATCTCTGCTTGTACGTGTTGACGGTCGGGCACTGTGCATCGTCGTTGTCGCCGTCTTCTCAACGGACGTCTCGGTCAGGTCGGGTACGCGTCGTGCCGTGTAGCTGTCGTCGTGTTCGGGAGTCTCGTCAGGGTTACGTCGGGTCGTCGGGATGAGGGCATGTCGTGAATCACTGTCTTCAGCGCGTCCTTGCGTCGTTGGAGGGTTTCTAGTTTTTCGCCGTAGAGCAACTTTCACCTCCAGAAGTTGCCGCCTTTAGTTTCCCCCGCGTGGGCTGGGGACCTTCCACGGGCGAAGTCAGCGTTGATACGGCGGTTCGGCGATTGGTAGGGGTAGGGCGACGGCGGAACGGTTGAAACGCGCTGGGCCACGGCTGGTTCAGATAGATACTCGTCGATCTCACGTGGTCGTTGGCCAGGGAGAGGGCGAGGTGCGTCGACAGAGAAACCACGCAGTCCGAGTCTCTTGTATGGGCAGCGACGGTAAATGTGATCAGCCTCCCCGCAATGGTAGCACAGCGGACGATGATCTGGCGTTCGCCAAACGCCAGTCTTCCTCGGCGTCTGGGTTTGGGCTGTGTACGGCGGTACAGTCGACGGCGGCGAGAGTGGGGACGGCGGCGAGAGTGGACGGCGGTACGGTGGAGCTTCTTGTAGACGGGTTGGAGGCAGGGCGGGGTCGACGAACAGCCGCAGAATAGGTCATCGCCTGTGGCTCGCGGGGTGGCCTCGGATGGCATAGAAGTGCCCCAAAGCGTGTTGAACCTCTTCGCGGATGACGTCAGTCAGGGAAGCCACTTGAGGTTGCGGCGTCGTCAGAAAAAGCTTCCGAAGCTCCTCCCTGACCACTGCTCGGATGGTCTCAAGCAGTGTGTCGGAGCTTGTAGCCCCGGCACCGATCGTCTCGGAAACCATCACGTTGACCGGGCGATCGTACTGCCTCGTTCGAGCTTCCAGCGTCTTCTCCATCGCGGCCGCCTCAGACGCGAATTCGGCCACCGTCTTGGGAGGATTGCGGACAAGGCAAGCAAAAAGCTCCTGCTTTACCCCACGCATGAGAAACCTTAGTTTCTTTTCTTCGGTCATCTCCGGATCCGCACTTCGAAACAACCTCTTCATCTCCTCAACAAAGATCACTACCCTTCGTTGGGGTGCTTGCGTTCGAGTTTCGAGGTAAAAGCGCTGCGCGTTCTTTTCTGACCACGGTAGTGAAGGTCTTAGTGAACTCGCTTTTGAACTGAGCCCAGTTTGTCAAGGAGCTCTCGTGGTTCTCGAACCAAGTGCGAGCCGAATCTTCCAAGTAAAAGAAAACGTGGCGGAACGTTTCTGCGTCGTCCCACCTGTTGAATTTCCGGACGCGCTCCAGTTTTTCCAACCATTCTTCTGGGTCTTCTGCGGGGGCTCCTCGGAATGATGGCGGTTCCCGTGGCTGCTGCAGAACGACAGGAGGGATTGGCTTGGTTGAGCATGGTGCTGGTTGCGACGTCTTTCTTCTTCGTCTTCTCCGGTAGTAGACCGAACTCGGTGGTAAATCTTGCACGCGGAGGCTGGCTCTTGTTGGACTGGCTTGGCGGCCTTCCAGAGGTTGTAGTGGGCATGAAGGGTGCGTACCCGCACCTCCACCAGATGTCACGAAGACAAGGACGAAGCAGTTGTCTGAATGAGAAATACGTTTATTGGAGCGACTTGTGCTCCTCTAACAACTCAAAAGAATACAGAGGGCGGCGAAGCAGCGGTCAGCAAAGTGACTTGCACGGGCGAGTGTCGTCGAATCGAATGCCCGGCGTCCCGCACTGCAGGCTTTTTATCTTTCGGCGCGCGTGGTTCTCGAAACGTCGATTCGCATCGAGAACATAGTATATCCAAGAAGATTATTCTGGGCTATTCACGTTAGATCGGAATGCTCTCCCTATTACAACAGATAACACATGCGGCACAGAAAGAAAGAATGGAACACGCGCTTCCCTTGGCGCAGAGATAACGCAGACCGGCGCAGCCGGGCCGTAAAAGCAAAACACAAATAAACAAACCCAATGTATGGTTCGCGGCAATATCCCAGGCAGCTACGTGGTCATAGCTTATGACCAAGGCACCTGGAATCACGTCATTCACTACCGGACTAGCCAAAGGCAGACTAACGAGACCGCTTCAGCGGTTCGAGCACCAGATAGCACTACTTAAGGAATGCGATGCGTCATGAGCCAGTTCTCTATAGATGGTCATGCGGAAGGAATTGCACCATCTGAAATACCTGCCGAGACTTCCTGCTACCTTCCTTAATACGCTGTAAGGCGACCTGAAGCCGTGACTATGAAAATCAGCATCGTGTTCGATTACTCCTTGTACAAACACCGTAAACCGTCTTTGAACAAACTGCATGAAAAATGCATCAAGCTTGGTCTGATGTCCTTGCAGCTTTTTCTGCAGTTTAGGAGCAGCATGACCGTTCTGACTGCTAATATTCGGAAGGCGTTCCTCCAGAATAGCATCACATCGGAAGACAAAGAACCTCTACAGTTTCAATGGTTGGCCGGTTACCGAGATGTCATCATTCGGTCGCGACAATCTTCTACTAGCGTATGAACAGAGTCCCTTTCGGGGCGTCTTTGATTTTGTTCTTGCCGTGACCAACCATCTTCCACCACCTGAAAACTTCAGGACAACACACCCGGACATTGCCATAATCTGCCGTACAGTGACCCTGGCTGTTCAGCTTGAAATAACCTCAGCCGTGACAGCAGGATTGTTAATCTTCGCCTTTCGTAGATCTACAGCCACATTGGAATTTAATGAACAGTTTATTAGCCCCACCTAGTCAAGACATATATGCAGGTAAACAAAAATTCCAGACATGTCTATGGCATTATTAAAGGCTAACGTATTAAACAAACGTAAAATTTCAAAACAGTCAAAAACAATGAATTTAGCGCATATGATACCGCGGGCTCTTTTTCTACCTCCTTGCCAGCTGCAGTGATTTGGTTTGTAAAATTCCAAGGAGCAGTTGCGTTGCCTGTTCTGGCAGAGAGTTGCATTGCATTCGCGCTCACAACTGTGCTGCACATGCTAGCGCTTGGCACACAACTCCTGTATCGAAGTCGCTGGCTCGCCACAAGTGGAAGATGCCGAACCCTTCTTCTTACATCATCATGGAGCGGACTTGGTGTGACCTTCACCTTCTTTTTCGAAGACGAAGGAAGACAGATCATCGGTCTTCTTGGCGCCTTTACTGCAGAGATCATCCTTTCTGAGAGGGTGGCCATGTGCACCGCGAGATTGAGTGGCCGTTCCTTTGTCTGATGGCTCTGTCGGCTGTGGACATTCCACGCGTTCACGATGCAGATGAAGATAGTGTCACGTCACCAAAGATATGTCACCAAAGAGATAGATTGTCGGTAGGGGGTGTATTTCAAAGCAAACAACGTAGTCACTGGCACAAAGACTGATTAATGGCACACAGACTGTCCCTCGAAACTTTGAACTTTGTCTCCCTTCTCTTCTTCCCGTTGGTCATCGAACCAGCGTCTTTCCACAGGAGCATATACCCAGATATGGAGATATTGGACACCTGTATATGCGGCTATGCTTCGTGTCAGTTTCTCGGAAGCTGGCCAAAGTCTGTAACACAACTCCTTTCCGCAATGAAGCACCGCCCCGGTGCCTCTTAGAAAGGAGGAGCAGCAGACGGTTTATCCCGTATGTGGTACGGCTTGAGGCATCTCACTTCAACAAACTGAGGTGCTGAGTGCCCAGACGATGTCAGAGGCAACACAGGCACAATATCGTAGGTGACGGGGTTACCACGAGCTCGATGCGGTAGGGGCCTGTGAAGGAGGCCATAAGCCTTTCACATAGTCTAACTCAGCGAGAAGGGGTCCACAAAAGAACCAAGGAGCCAGAGAAAAGTTTGCAGGGCGGTGGCGTTCGTTGTACCGAGGACATCTGGGATGCTTATGATGCCAAGAGCCCTTCTAGGGCAACCTGGCGCGCCAGTTGAGCGTGGGCATTGATGTCACGAGCATATTAAGTGGTCTGCTCACTTGAAGCTGGTAGCGTGGTGTCGAACGGTAAAGTAGGCTTCACGGTCAGAGAGAAGGAAGAAAGGGAAATATCCAGCAGTGTCTTGCTGGCAGGAATTATATGGAAATGTGATACACGATAGTGTAACGCCCCAATCCCGATAGTGTTTGGAACGCACATTCCTGCAGTCTGACAACCCACTGTAGGCGTAGAGTAGCCATGAAAGCCAGCTTTATCCAGCGTTCCCCAAGGTTCTTATTGAACATTAGTTTTATGCTTTCCAATAAACGTTTCCGGAGATTTTAGTTATCTTATGCCTACAATAATTTCGCTGGCTCTTCTACCGCCTTTATTTGGTGGTAAATTTCCTACGAGCTTCCAGTCAGCGAAGGCTCGCATGCGCGCTTGTTTGGAGCTACTTTGACTTATCCAACGACCACCCGACACGGCCGGCCGACCGACCTTGTCGGAACGTCAACGAGTCACACATTAGCGCAGTCAAGCCCAGCTTGCTGGTGTAAACGTCACACAATCCGTCATGCTGGTAAATCGGCAAGGAATATGCAGAGAGAATTAGAGTATTTCTCCTATTGATGTTTGTGGTATACAAAGTAGCGCAAACGCACCGAGAGTGTTCAAAGCAAGGCTAGGGACTCCAGGACTAAAATTTGTCCAAATTAATTCCACATTATTCACAAATCACTTCATTGTCCCTTTAACTTGCCTATATGCTGAGCTCACTGTCCAGAGCCCTACCACTCATAGTAGCCTCGTACGCGACTCCGCGACGAGCCCGGACAACAGAACCAGTTCCGCGGATTCAATTAGGAAGTGCAACATTTGCTTTTGTGTCATCTCGAGGTAATCGCGACGAAGGTTGACTTTATTTTTCAGCGAACTACACAGAAGCTTCATTGGGCACTGCGAGCTGTGTTTGCACTAAGATATGAGCTTGTTTAATCGCAGCACATCCGGGAACGTTTGGAAATTTCTTCTGTAGCAGGCTTCCAGGACGTTTCGTACATAGGCTATATTTGTTGATTCAAATTCTGGTGTCATCTTCTAATTAAGTGAACACATGCGGAGGAGTTTCTTCGTCGTCATAACTGCTGAAAATATCGATGCGCTCCAGATTCTCCAACCGTCCTTCTGACACTTGAGTAAAGAATCCGCCTAATGATGGCATATCGGAGGCTGCTACAGGGAGCTTGGTCGAGCGGCTTCTTGCACCACTGGTGTCGGTTCAGGCAGTCGTGTCAGGCATGGTGTCGGTTCAGGCAACTAAGTCCCAGTTGCAATGGTACAAAACGACATACATCGAAAGTATGCTTGCCAAGCGTGGGGTATGATATATTTAGGTCAACCCATTCGTTTGCGTGTGATACGCGGTTGGTTTTCTATGAACGATGTGGCACTGGGATAGTAGGATGGCTCAACAGAATGGAATGACCGCAGCAATGGCTCAGAGGTACAGCACTCGCCTCGTATGCGGGACGTACAGGGTTCGAGTCCTGGTGCCACCGGGCACCCACCGGTTTCTTTAATGATTACAAGCGTCCCTGGTCGAGTGCGTACCCTTGAAAGGGGAATTCACGTTTTGAAGGTTGCCTTTACCCTTGCCAGGGCCCCTGACCCTTGTCCATCTGGCGGGGCCCCGGCCATCATGCCGCGTTGTGCCATTGCCGGGGGTGAAAGAGTCTGGCGGCATGTCCTGCCAGAGGCGGCGGCGAGTTGAGCGTCCAACGTGGCTGTGGAAGGCCCCATGTGCATTCTTGTGCCTTGGTGGCACCGGGCACCTACTTGCAAAATAGACACAAGCGGCTCCCCGGCCGGGCACTTGGCCCTTTTGTGGGACTACAAGGCTTGCGAAGTTCAGTCCGGCTTGCATGGGAAATCGTCTTCTATGGAAAGTGACTTTTTGTTTCGTCTAGGAGACCACACACAGCTGATATACCTTGCCTTTACTTTGCGGCTCGACGTCACCAGTCTTGGCAGTTTTTAGATTTCAAAGGACCATAAAATGTGCTGAATCACCATCTCTACTATATCTCGCATAGTCAAGGACGACTAACTTTGTTACAGAATAAAGCTTTTCGCGTTTCTTTGGCGTTTTTTTGACCGTTGGCATTCACTTTTCGCACATTTAAATCTAGAATGAAACGTTTTCAATTGGAAGGTTGGAGCCTTTGTGTATAATATCATTCTCTAGCCCACCAAAAACGCATTGAAGGAAAGCCCGCGTCCACTGACGACTACGACGATGGTGGGTGAAGTGAAGAAAAAAGAAAATGCTCTTCGCAATCGGAATCTAACCTTGTTTCCTTGGGCTATGAAGCCGACGAATCTCCCATTTTGCCATTCAGTCACAATCGAGGCCATTGTGATTAGAGAGCGGAGAATGAATGTGCAAATTAGGAATAAGACCCACCCCACTGTCTAAAAAAGACTGCAGTTGAATGCTAAGAGAATACATCGAATGTCCGTGAAATAAAAGCACCAGAAAGGGCAACAGCGGTGCAGTAAACCCTCCCAAAAAGAAACAGGTGCTCGCTTTTGGGTATGCTTGTTTACTGTTGTGCTCGATTTTTGAAAGCGTCGCGTTTCGCCGGTTATATCGTTTCGGATAACGAAAGTTGGTTTCTTAAAGTAAAAAAAACACGATCTGGGATACTGGCCGTAAGAGTTAATACATAATTTTTCAGAGCAGCACCACTTTGGCACGCGAGTGAGCAACGGCAGCCTATTTGGTGTTGATATGAGTAACCAGATTGCCGCTTCTATGGCCTCGACGTTAACTTTAACCGGCTAGGTTTTAAACACCACAAAAAATGACGCCACAAAACAGCACCTTCAAATACAGGTGTGGAGATGAAATGCCGCGAAATGGGGGTCAGCTGATTGTTGGTAGCGCAACGTCGGTCAACGTTCTAACGTTGGTCGCGCGGGGGCCACAAAGAAGGAAGGGCCAGCTACGACTACAACAGTTGACGACGAACTACACATAAACAACAAACAGGCAGCGCCCGTGAACCGTTACTATGTAAACGTATGGCAGGTAATGCCAACGGAACAGAGTCTCGGGCGGAGGCATAGAACAATGCCAGAAAATAGCGCCGATAGCATAAATCTAAACCCCATTTAGTGACACCAGTGACCACAAAGGGACCCTCACTACCACACAAGATTGGCAGAAAGTGAGCGCTCCGTTTAAACACAAGACTACAGCATGGCGCGGCCAGGCGCAGACAAGAGAGCTTACCAATGCAAATCAGCAAATCAAAAGTCACGGTTCTCTGCGAAATACCAGACTCAGTTTAAGATATTTAGTGAGAATGACTAAATCAATTTAGGGGTAAATCACGCCCAATGTTCTCCACGGTCTCTAATTTTGTTACCAGAGTGATAATACCCGAGAACTGCTCCTTAAATGACATGCGAATACGTGTTTTTGTCAGGTGCTGCTCTATTCAGAACCTCAAAGGTTTAAACTACCCGCAAAATTTCGTACAATTGCCCCCCAACGTGTACCCCTTCCACGCCTAAATACACTGCTGTATTCAAATTTCCGCGTCATTCCGTAAAACAGTCCAACCCGCCTTCGCTTCACGCCACAAGATTCACCGCATGCGGGAAACACTGCCGCGCTCCTGCCAGTATAAAATGCAATCCATAACAATCCTGGTTATCTGCCCGATAGCCTCATCTCAGAGCGTAATTTCAGGTTTTTCTTTTGGCGGCACCATGTGCTAGATTTCGGGTACAGCATGTGCTGTACCCGATCACGTGCTCGAGTACGGGCTTAGGCCGGTGTACAGAATACTGAGGAACGATCCTTCAGCGGCTATGGCATAACCAACGCACAGGATCACGTGCAGGAAGGCGACCTGCACTGTTGACAGGCAGATGTCCATGCCAGGGCAGCAGGACATCCGGGTGGGCTTCATTGCAAAGTCCCGCCAACTTTTCATTGGTCTGACTCAGAGGAGTCCTTTGATGGTTTTGAAAGCAACGGCTATCATTCTTTGCGAAACATTAGCTGCATGTGCATTACGCAATTCTTCTTCTTCTTCTTCAATATTGCTGTCAATCTGGGATAGTTCACTCTCTCCACTTTGCCCGTGACATTGACTTGCTTACATGGGGACGCTTGCTCGGAATTTTCGCAGGAGTAGTTGAGAAAAAAGTGTGAAGTAAATGTTCAAATTTCTTCTTAGCGCCGCAGCTGTTTCTGGTTAACTTTATTAATAAACGTATTTAAGGTTTTGTAATAAGCGTAATGCTAATTTTTTACTTCCTACGTCGAGCTTTCATATAGGTAAAATTTCATTTATTTCAGACAGCTGACGCAGACATTTTCCAGTTGTGACTAAATTGCTATTTTCGCAGGCTGTTGTAAGGTATTTATTGAGTATCTGCTATTCATCCCTCTAAAATACCTCATACCCATGTCTTTTTTTCAAAATGCTTGTACACGGTGATAGATGTGCTCATTTTAACTTAACTATGTAGCAAGAACGTCTTTTTCGGTCACGTAATAGCTGTTAAGGAGCGATTTTAATGGAATGAACAGTGAAAATATTATATCCGGCTGACTAGTTGGTTCCTACCTGAGCAACGCCTTCGCTAAATCATATTATAAACGTTTTAGCTGTCTTATTATTTACGCTTTAAGCAGAAAGCATGTGAAGTGCGATGTTCATGCGAGTTTTCCTTGTGAAGGACAATACAACAAGTGCAGTTCCCAGTGTCTTTATAGCATCAGCCTCACCTGGAAGAGGCGTGTGTACGCTGTGCATGCTTGGCTGCCCCAGCTTTTCAGCAGAAGCACCTTCGGTGGTGTAGAACGGCCACAGCGTGATATCGTAGTCTGTATTCCTCACGCAGCTGGTCGGCGGTGAAGCTTGTCGATGTGGGTGGAAGAGTAATCAAGGTGGTATGGTTCGGAGAAGTAGCCTTGAAGTAGAAGCCCGTTAGTCCGCTCGGTACAACGTCGCCACGCCACTTCCACGAAAATATCAGGGGCTCGTAGCGATGTGTAGGACTGTTGAAATGTATCAACTTTCCTTCGGGGTTTTCTGCATGTGATGAAGAGGAAAACACCGTATAAGAAATATTGCTTTGAAATATATTTGTATTTATTCAAATGATCACCAAAATAATATATTATGTTTAATATGTCCTTGTCAGATGTAATTACCAAACTCCTTTTGCATTAGCTTCATTTAAAACACTACAGAAAGCATATAGTGCTTTCAATGGAACGATGCATGCCGACGTGCATAAATACCTTAATCGCGACGCACGGTATATAATAAATGATAATCCAGCGGCACTTTCAGTTCTTTCGTTTCAATTCGAGTAGCACATTTCAGACAAGCAACTCTTTCAGTCTTCTAGTCTGCGGTTTCGAGTAACATGTTTACGGGCCAAGAGATTCAGATTTTTTTTACGGATAGTTTTTTGGTTACACAAAATTTTATAGCAGGGAATATTTAGTGTGGTTTTTACCTTTTTTTTGAGTAAAATGAGCTTTTAAAGCACCAGCAGCTCGGGCGTTTGAAAGGTCCGATGAACAGCCGTCACCTCAACACCTCCAGGTGCCCGAACCCGATGGCGCGCACCCGTGGCGGATTGGTTGGACATAGCGGAATAACTGGCTAATGTTGTTCCATCACTGAGGTCCTTCGTTAAGTGACAAGTGAAGATTATATATATATATATATATATATATATAATATATATATATATATATATATATATATATATATATATATATATAAATTTTCTTGCCTACACTTCTTCTTCTAAGGAAATATATTGTGTTACTGCTAGGAGTTAAGATACCACTAATTTTGCAGAAATCGAGGCACCAATTCTTCGAACTTGTAATGAAGGAATTTTTAAGTACTCCTCGAGCTTAATACATTTTTTTCAACATAAAAATCACTAAATCAAAACTGAAATAAATCTTCAATTACCTCCTCATGTGCAGCAGCAAAGTGTAGGCAGCCGCACTTACGAGATTTGGTATTACGGGGTGGAGTGTTTTGTAAGTAAAACCTAAGTGAGGTCATAGATGCCATTACAGCAAATACTACCAGGTGCAATATAAAAATTGAAATACATGAATGTCCACTTTGTTTCTTTCTTTCAAAATTGTTTATCTGCTTCAATGACCTACCATATCCACCCCTTTGCTTTCCGAGGTTTTGTTGACTGCCAACCCTTATTTCGGTCTTATTTTCAACCAGCCCCTCATTTCCTATTCTTATTCGCTGTATATATATATATATATATATATATATATATATATATATATATATATATATATATATATATCTATATATATATATATATATATATATTATATATATATATTTCTGTGTTTGTGTGTGGAAATTTGCATCATCTTCTGGTGGGACGGAAGGATGAAGTGAAGGAACGAGAAACTATTTTTATGTTTAGTTCGCCTACAAAAACTGCCGCGTTTAAAGCAAGTTTATCGGTGGCCCACTATGACACCAGCTCATTTACTGCAGTGTTATATTCGGCAGGAGCAAGAAATGGTCCTTCAACGCCAGTAAACTGGATGTAAAGGAAGAGGAAAAACCGCAAAATTTACTATTATTGTAAAATGTCTGGTTGCACTGCGCCAGCCACGAGCTGCCGATCAATCTCTAGAAGCAAGTCGAAGACATTAGAAAGCATTCATGTCGGATTGCAAACGATAGACGTAGACCACAGTACCCGTCAACATCAACTGGACACTCATCATTGCGCATTTGGCACTCATGAGAACGGCTTACTTGTCTGGGGAATTTTCGTATTTTCGCTCCTGTATTGCTGTGTTCGTCCCAATATTCGGTTCACAGTCTTTATCGGTTAAGTTTAAATTACTTTTAAAGCGCAATTTGAGAGAGGATTTTTGTAGGTCTTGGTGTTACATAATATTAGGTCTTGGTTGCGCACAATTTTGGGAAACAGTAGAGTACGGTTCTAACAGCTACCACAGTAACAAGTTTACCCGTTCGAAGTTCTGGATACCAGCAAGATGCCGAAAATTATGAGAGTATTCACAAATCAAAGGGTATAAGAGATCACAGTATTTTTTGCATACGTAATGCGCTTCGCGGCTTCTCTAAAGCAACAAAGCAACTGAAAGCTGTATTACTTTCCCAACTTTGGGTTCACTAATCACAATGTGCAGTTAAAAAAAAATCCCAACAAATACCACCTCAAGGTGGTTGAGTACTGTTTTCTTGGTGTACTTGCTAAATGCATGTCTGGGAGTAGGCGTGCAGTATTACGGCCTCGAGACTGTGCTTTATCAGAATTACTAATGAAGGCTGGAGAACTGTAGGCTCTCTACCCGCACTGCTTGCAGCAAGTGACGGGAGAAGAAGGTTCAGCTATAAAAAAGTGCAGCTGCGTTTATTTTGGTGCCGGTGTTGGCATCGCCGGAAGGTAAAACTAGTTGTAATCATTCGACAGAAAAGCATGGTTGAAACATAAGCTTCAACACTTTTTTCCAGAGTCTACTACAGTTTTTTACTCTGTGTCTCTTAGAGCTCAACTTTGGAGTGTGGCCGCAAATGTAATAAAAAACCACAGGCCGGGAAATGAATAATTAAAGTAACGGTTTTTTACGAGCAGAAAAGCAAGCAAAAATATGATGTATACAGGTAAAAAAACCCGTAGGTGTGCTAGAATATCACCTGCCCAATGACAGATGTATTGTTCTGTTTAAAATTCTCAATCAGAAATCTAAATGTCAAATATTCTCCGCACAATACAAAGCCTTTACGGTAAAAATAATAACCGTGGTTCGTGTTGTCATAACAGTGCAAATGCATATGGTTTTGCCGATATATGGTACACGCTATATTGTTTTATTACTTTGGAGTAGTATAGCTAATAAAAATACGTCATGGCCCTTTTTGATAATGTTAGTCCAGTAGCACCCCATGCCTTTCTTATTGGGACTGCGCTGACCTGTTTATTTGGATGAAAACAAAAATTGTTACCAAACGTAAGCCTGAATAAATAAATGCTCATTTTGTAGCACAGGTAACAGCTCGTAAGTTTTTATATTGATTTCAAATATAAAAGTGAAGATGGAACTTCAGTTTAGGCCGCTCGGCGGGAACGTATCCCCCAGTTTGTATTCTAGTGACACTAGTAGTAGTTCTGTAAAAAATTTTCATAACAAATTACCAGATTTAGGGGAAATCGCCAAGGGAGAACTAAGCAAGTTAATAATTTGTTCATCAGTTCGCTACCGCGCTGCAAAGGAGTAGCCTCCTAGTTAGCTCAGTTGGTAGAGTGATTGCTCCGGTTAAGCGGTGGTCTCGGGTTTGAATCCTGGACCAGGACGAATTTTTGTTAACTGCGAAGTTTCTGAGAAAGCTGTTTAGCTTTCTTATGTAGCCGTATGGGTGCATTTAGGTTAATGTAAAACTTTTTTTTCACAAACTTACTCCTCCTTGGGGATTTCGCTTAAATCTGTTGGATTAACACCTGACCATCACTTCGAGTTGTTGATCAATTGGCTCGTCTTGCTGTAAACGACTAGCCTCCCGGTTAGCTCACTTGGTAGAGCGACTGCTCAGGTTAAGCGGTGGTCGCGGGTTCGAATCCTGGACCAGGACGAATTTTTCTTCAACTCCGAAGTTTTTGAGAAAGCTGCATATCTTTCCTATGTAGCCGTATGACTGCGTCAGGTGGATGACAAACTTTCATTTGCAGAAACTTGTCCAGCATACGACGTTCAGTATCTTCTTCCCAATGAAATTGTTACATTTTCTGTAGCTCACCTTCTTTGCAATCCTGGTCGTCAGGATGAAGCACAAATCCAGTGCGGCAGGCACACCTTCGGTTTCCATTAATGTTGGGTTCGCAAAGCTGCTTGCATCCTCCGTTGTTTTTTGCGCACGCTACGTGTACTGCATGAAAAAACAAAAAAAATGCATCAGACGTCCAATATCTTTACACCATTTTGATATCTCGGAGCGATTGATGCTAAATTCGCGAAGATGTTGGTGACCGGGCTGGTGTGCTCAATCTGCGCTGCTTGGCCACCACTTTCACATTCAACCGCGGGAAAACTAAGAGTTTCTGGCAACATGAAATACCATGCGATATTTGTGTCCAAACAATCCCATGTCTTGTGTTTCCCCAAGTCCTACACTTACAAGGCGGGAAAAACGTCCGCCGCTTCTAATGTATTGCAAACATTCCTCAAGGTGGGCTTATTTCGTCTTATTCACAACATTCGTTTGTTTGGTATAAACGCCAGGAGCCTACCAAACGGTGGGGAGTCAGCTTTTATAGCGACCATGGAAGACGTGCGCTCTAACAGAGAGCAGTAAACATAGCAGAACTCACTCAACTTGCACTAAGTAGAATTTTATTTTGCAACAATCAAACGTGTTCAGACAGAACGCAAATGATGCTTGGTGTTGCAACTGTATATTTTATGTTCGGGGGAAGTAAAGGACTATAATTCAGAGTGTGCAGTTACCATTGTCCGCAACAAAAATTGTCGTGGGTACATAGATTGTCAGTTACTACCAGCACCTCAATACACTTCTGTAAGAACCTATTAATCAACGGAAAAACTGCGCAAAAAACGAATCATTTAAAGAAAAAAAATCAACACGATCTCAGACTATCAACCACACATTGTAATACCATATATACGTTTGCCCATAATAAGTTCGGAAAGATTACCACTTTCATATTCAACCGAGGGAAAACTAAAAGTTTCTGGCAACATGAAATACCATGCCCAATTTATGTCCAAACAATTCTATGTCTTGTGTTTCCCAAAGTCCTACACTAACAAGGCGGGGCAAACGCCCACCCTGTCTGATGGATTGCAAACATTCCTCAAGGTTTGCTTATTTCGTCTTATTCACAACATTCGTTTGTTTGCATAATAAGTTCCGAAAGATTCAAGAAACCGAGTAAAAAACAAGCATGACCATCTTTACATCACCCGAAGCCGGCTAGTGCATAGGTGAATTACTACGACCGCAGAAATGCGGCTGCGAGAGGACGTACCCGAAAGTGCACGAGTGCCCCCGAAGGCTGACGTAGGCATGCTTCATTTCGCTCAGAAATGTCGAAAAACGGTCACAACATTTCCGGCTTGCATATCTTGGTATGAATGCAAAGATGTCGTCTCGGGGTACTTCAGAAAGCAGTGTAGCACGGCAACGCTCCCTCACGTGGGAACAGGCTCGGTTGTTACTGCTGACACGTGATCCCCCATTCAAACATTTAAAAACGTGCTTTTCTGTCTGACATTGGACAGCCAGCAGAAGTACTGCACACTACACCTGTGTCATAGTCAACTTAGTTTTTTACGCGTAAGCGCCACGCGATTCATTCAAGCCGCAATTATATCTCGGTTGAAGACATTTAAAACCGCGGGACACCAATTATGAGATTACCAGAGATGAGAACTGGTCTCGGGCTCGGCTAGCGTGCAGTCGCTTCTTTTAGCCTGTGTAAAACCTTGCGAATATACCTCACGCGCAGACATTTATACAATCTCGCTCAGTTTTCTGTTTTCGTTAGAACATTTTGATGCCTCCTGATGTATCAGCTCCTCTGTTGAGAAACGGTTGGCTTTTCTTTTGCTCTAAGAGCATTGACCAAGTAAGGACGTGGGGTAGGTTGATCGGAGGGCTTTACGGGTTCAGCAACAAATTGTGGGCAGCTATGTGTTCCGAGAGGGATAGAACACACACGAAAACAGCCCTTCAGCGTCAGGAATGACTGTCGCCACTCTTTCCCCTGCCTCCGCTTTCGAAAATTGTGCATTTATAGTTAGACCCGGTATTCCAGTCGCCCGCTACATCTCCGCCCACCACTACCTTCCGAAGCTATGATCAGCCCTGCCCCTTCTCTCTGATCAGTATACCTTCCTCGTGAGCTCTCAAAGGATAATATTAAGCCTTCGCGCAGCCCATGGGCCTCAACAATTGCGCTTGTAAAACTAAATACTGCACATGGCGATTCTGCGTTGATTACCAGAATCCTTAATCATATTACAAAAGGATACGCCTCCCCCAACCCAAGATTGGCGATGCCCTCGACTCTTTACATGGTGCTAAATATTTCCCTTCTACTAAACCTTCGACCTGGCTACTGACAGATAGACGTTGATATGGCGCTGACGTCGATATAGTACCCATGTTACTAGGACGCCTGCAAGGGGAATTATGGCTTCCTTCTTGCCTGTTAAAAACGGACAGCAATAAAATCCCCGGTGGCACTTTTTTTGAAGCTCTCATTGTATATTCTGTGTATAAAAATACTTCTAGCAGAGATTACTATTTTTACCGTTTTCCGTATTTTTAAATAGTTTTCTTATTTGTTATTTTTCGAAATTTCGTCCGACCAATCACCTCCATTACTTTATATAATGGTTAATTAGGAACTTTCGCGAAATCTGCATTATTGTGGAAATGCAGGACGTTACACGTTTCGTCTTATTCTGGAATTTTCTGATATTTTCTTATTTTTTATTTATTAAAAATTTCTTGCGACCTGTTATCTTCATTTGCGCCATTAAACCGATTATAGGTGGAATTTCGGCGATATCTGCATTTTTGTGGAAATGCAGGGCGTTAACGGACTGGCTGTTAGAGTACCTACTCGTAAAAGAATGCTACGCGTTAAAGAATTTACGGATAAGCATAGTATCTCCCCGTTGGCCCCTGTCATCTAAACCACTGCGAAACAAGTACCCTATGTTCTCAAGCCCACTGATTTAGAAGGTATTCCCGCACTAAGGACATCGATGCAAACGTAGAGAAATGGCAGTGTGTAACAGCGAGGCAGCACTACCGCCCTCGCCCCCCTCAATTCAACGACGCGATCTGCAAAACGGCGAACTTTCATCCCCAACTGTTTTTAGACCACCTAAAGAACTGTACCAGAATGGTCGACGCAACTTTGTTGTAACGTTCCAAGGTAATTCACAAAACACAAACAAAATTTTTTCCGCTCGTTCATACGATGTATAAAGTAACCCAAAGGATTTGAGCAATATTTAGTATGCTCTAAAATCTAGAAGCCTTCAAAAAGTGCAACTACACAATGTGCGAAGTCTCGCTGCCGCGTAACCAAAAGCCGCACACATGCACCGTAGCTCAAGAAAAAGCTCTGATTTCAAACACCTCATTCACCCAAAACCTAACTGCGACTCTTCAAATTCATCCACACTTTTAAAGTGTGGAGTCATCATCATCGTCATCACCAGCCTATCTATGCCCACTGCAGGGCAAAGGCTTCTCCCATTAATCTCCAATTACCCCGGTCCTGTGCTAACTGCGACCAATTTCTCCGCGCAAGTTTCTTGATCGCATCAGCCCTTCCAACGTTTTGTCGCCCTCTGCCCCGCTTGCCTTATCAAGGGATCCACTCCGTTACCCTAACGACCAATGGGTATCTTGCCTTCGCATTACATGCCTTGCCCACGTCCATTTCTTCTTCTAAATTTCTACTAATATGTCCTTAAGACGCGTTTGTTCCTTGACCCACTCCGCTCTCTTCTTGTCCCTAATGTTACTTCCATAAACTTCCGTCTATTGCTCGCTGAGTCGTCTACAATTTAAGTTGAATTTAGGTTGAGGTTGGTTTCCATACGTTGGTCCGACGGACAGAGCATTCCGTATAAGCTGCACGCCCACACCTACCCTTGTGCCAACATATCAATTCCGAAAACCAAGCATTCCATACAATCAAAGCTCGCTTTTGTAACGTTCTTTGAAATATATAAAACACCCGGGGGTTCCTTGTTAGTGCATCAGACCCCCGTAGGGGTAGCGATAAGTTTATGTTCACGACGAGTATGGGTAGAAAATAGCAAGGGTAAAATAGTGCGTTGGGATATGAAATGCAGGAGAGTGTCCCACACTGCCTCGCAAAATTAGGTGGGTAGGAGAGACGCAGGAGATCATTTAAGGAATTTGGTAGAGTGTAGCGGGAAATGTTTCTAGGAGAATGTGTCTTTCAATTTGAAATCCCGGGCATGTCCAAATAATGGGTTCAGTGATGTTCGGAATTTCACAGGTGATGCACATGCCTTGATTAGGTGACGAATGAAGAAAGTGTTGTTTTGCAGGGGAAAGGTTCGTAAGTGTCATTAGCTGTCTTAGGCGGACTTTTTGAGAGCAAGAATAAGACTTGTGAATGGGAGTGTGGGTTACCATGGAGGCCAGAAAGTCTTTCCGTTGCTGTTTGATGGCGGTTTGATGGTGCTCGTCACGGTCATAATCGCAGTCCGAAGGCGTCCAGCTGGCTTGGGGCACGGGTGTGAACGATGCACGTGCCGCCAAATGGGCTGCCTCTTCTACGGGGATTCCGGCATGGCCGCGCACCCACGTGATGGTGACTTCGATGTTCTGTTGATGAAAGATGGTCTTGATTTCTTGGTTCTTCTTAACTCGTAGACTGTGTATGTTATAGTTGATGACGACATTCCAGGAAAGCTTCCCGACTACCTGTGTGAATGTGTTTGAGTTTGTACATGGAAAAAGATAATATGTTATGAACAATGATACGAAGTGAGACGCCGATAATTTTTAATGCTGCCCCTTTGATGGTGGTATCTGGTGGGAAATAATGAACGCTATTGTCGTTAAATGCCGGTATATGCCAGGCCGTAGTTGTCCTAGATTCTGTTTTAGTTGCGCCAGTGTAGATGCTGAGTGTATTTGGGTGGAAATACCGTTTCTGGTGTTGTTTTGCAGGTTTCTGCCTGTTTTGTGGTTCAGGATCTGGTTTATGATCCGTTAATGATAGGGTGGTCTATGGTTCTGATGTGTTCGCTATGTCTGGCAGCTATGAGGTATTGTGGACAATAGTTTCAAGGATGTGTCGTCCGTACCGTGAGGTGGACAGTCGTTGTACATGCGAGTTACGGAGTGCGTATGCCCTGTCGGCGTATCTAGACATGTTACTGAAGTCGTAAGGGTCATGAATTCTAGTGTAAGTGGGTATGCCGGTAATTAGTCGTAGCCTTTCTCTATTGAGTATTTCAAGGGTGTGTTGTTGCGTTTTAGTAATATTGAGGTAAGGATAGGCATACATGGCTCGTCAAATGAGGAGGGTGTGAGTGAGGTGTCTAAGGGCATGTTCTTTAAGGCCAAACTGGTGTGTCGTAAAGCGCTTTATAATGCGGAGGATCTGTTTTATTGTTTTGATTGTGTTAGTGACCCATGTAGTAGCCTGGCTGACTTGATCAATGTGTAATCCTAGTACCCTAATAGATGATTTGCATGGAATAGGCTGATTATTAGGATTCAACGAGAACAGCTCGAGAGTTGGTTGCTTTCTGATGTTGGGGCTATTAAGTACCCCGATGTACTCCGATTTTTCATGTGCGGCCTGCATACCAACATCGCGAAGGATATTTGTAACAGCGTCAATACTTTGCTGAAGCATATATTCTTGTTACCCTACTGAGCCTTTGTTTGACCACAATGTTTAATCGTCTGTGTAGATAGTGAAGTGGAGATGGGGTATACTGGTGAGATATGTGGGCAGACGTGCCATTACCAAATTACAAAGAGCAGAAGACAAGACAGCACTTTTTGGCACGCCATTCCGATTAAGTTGGGCGGGCGAAGTTATGTCGTCTATTGCAATTTCATAAATCCGAATAAAAATAAAGGCTTTTTGAACTTCAAAGCTCCGCCTCTGATTCCGAAGTGTTCAGCGCTTTCAATTTCTGATTTATGCATGACAGTGTCAAAGGTCTTTTTATTGTCAATACCAACTACTATTCTTGTATGCACTGTACTAACACGAAGATGTGGTGGTGGTGGTGGTGGTGGTGGTTGTTGGATCAGACGGGGTTAGCCTTGCTGGATATGCCGGCAGTTGCTGCGCCCAAGCTCCTCATAATTAGCAAATGGTAGTGTCCTTTTTTCATACTAGTGTGACCAGTATCAACAGATAACAATGTTGAAGAATTGAGTGCGGACAGCCCCAAAACGGTCACGTGAGTGACCGCAACGATGGGACAAGACTGCTGCTCCTGACCATTGAACGAAAGCGTCTGCGGAGAAAACCCAAGAACTTAAGGACGCACCAAACCTGTAGCGGACCGCACGCTCTCAACGATGTACCGATTCTGCGCTGACGTCTCGCGGAGACCACTCAACGACAATGACAACGGCTTCGACATTCCACCGAGCGTGATCCTCCTCGACTACCTCGTAGACATTCACGACGTCGAGAATGGACCTGCAAGGCCTTTGCCAAAGAAGAAGCCTAATCCGACAGGATCGACATTCCACCGAGCGTGATCCTTCTCGACGACCACGTAGACATTCACGATGTCGAGAATGGACCTGCAAGGCCTTTGCCAACGAAGAGGTCTAATCCGACAGGACGTCAAAGCATAATCGATGACATAAAATCACGCATGAATGACGAAACATCATCAATCGGTCAGCTAATTTTACTGTAGAATCATTTATTAGAAATTTATGAAATCCTGAAGAAACTGGACAGTGAAACTGAAGAGCTTGTCAAACTGAATTATTTAGAGGACAAATGTGAAGCATCACATGAATTGGAAGATTCGATCCTGCCGACAAAAGTTAGAATGGAGCGATCGTTCCCGGAATTACAAAAAATATCCTATCAACGACACTGTATCAATGACACTATCAACGACACTGTATCAAATATCCTATCAACGCCTCCGAACAACACAAAAGCACCATAAAGAACAAAAAGTCAGTACTAGCCAACAGTGGCCGTTCTAACAAAAACAGCGATTTGCCGGCACCTTCGAAGGACGATCGTAACGAACCGCATGTCATCGAACGAGCTGGTATTTTTAGAGAACAACATAATGCCTTAATTGACGAAGTGAAGGCAGCCGCTCGTAAGGGTCGTTTAGATGAACGGACCGTAGCTTTTCCCACAGTTGACGCCGCAAACGATAAACCGGCGTCATTACCTCCAATAAATATAACGAGGGATAGAAGCGACGACACTACATTAGAGGTATCAAACAAAAAAGCCTTCTGCGCAAGATTTCAAAGACAATAAAAAGTGTTTAGCGCACAACGAACGACTTCATGGAACCCCGAAAGTGAACCAAGGGACACTGCAGGAGAATCAATGCATTGACCTAGTTACAGGCGCACCCATCGATTGTTCAAGTATATGTTACCATCACGGAAACATGACTTCGGAGGGCATTTTATGGGCTACGGCGAGACGTGAAGATTTCATAACCCCGACGCCAAAACAATGGCGGCGGAAATGGCGAAGCCGGACAGCCCTACGGCAGGCATGTAAAGGCAGCACAAATATCTCAGCCGGAACGCATGATCAAGTACAGAGTGAGACTAAAAACAAGGAAACAAGGGAAAGCTCCACGACGAAGACACACCTAAAGAGATGTATCCACTAAATGAATTTCCTTGGGACCCGACAGTTAACCCGACGCCCATGCCGCATGAAGTTTATGCGAGGTCTGCAAGGTCGTCATCCAGGACGGACGACGGTCCAATCGAGTCAAATAATCTGTTTAGGTTTTGCAAGGCACAGGTATGACAAACGCCCCAAGAATTGATGGAAACGAAAGTATGGGCTAACACCGGGCGGCTACGACGTTCATGACACTGATTGTGACGACATTGAACTGATCACGGGTCCTTAGACGAAAGTGTTAAACGACGGGTGCTTGATGGCCGTTCAAAACGGCAATGCCGATTCTCCTCTGCCATTGATCGCGTGGCCGGGAGGATGTTGGAAAAATGAGAAAGGAAGAAGAGGTGGCATTAGTAGCTGCCGGCTTCGGGACGCTTCGGACCGTTCGGCCCGTCCCGGTGGTCGGGGTTCGAGTCTGTCCGGGCGCATGCTGGTTTAAATTCTCCTTGATGTGATTTGGCGCCAACCGACAACCACATGGCACGCCAAAGCTGCCCTGCGTACTCCGCTCATGCCTCGTCCCGCCCGCCGGTACGCCCGGGCAGGCAAGAAGTGGAAGAAGTGAAGCTCGATTAGGGAGCCTACATGCGCCGCGCCTTCGACGAAGGCGCGGCGCATGTAGGCTCTCTAAGCTCGATGCGACTGCCGCGCCACGAGGTGCACGGGCTGGTGGCGGGTCCGGGCAGCGCCGCCGAGTGTTACAACCGAATCTATTCTAGAAACCGCTCGGAACCGTTTTTCACGCCAATTTCAAGTCAGCGCTTCACGGCATTTGTTCACGTGGTGGGGGTTCACGTGGGGGTTCACATGGGTTCACATGGACAAAACCCATGCGACGAAAACACACCTTGTCCGAGGGTTCCTATATTAAATGCAGAGCATTTAAGTAACTCACGATGTCACCCGCGTTGGCGTCCGTAGTCCGCATCGCTCCCCCTACAATATAAAAAAATAATACCTTCCGGCGCCAGGTTTCGATCCCACGACTCTGCGGTCGGAACGCAAGGTACACGGCGCTCTACCGACTGCTCCACAAAGCCGACACAGAATGGATGGTTACGACGCGCCTTATATCCTTGACTCATTCAACCGTGGGCCCACAGGTGCGCCCTCCCCCCCGCGTCCTCCTCGCCTTCTCTCCGCTCGCAACACCCTCTCTCGCCACGTTCGGTTCGGGCGCACAAGTGGGGCGTGCGCAACACCCTCTCTCGCCGCCCTATCGCCGCGTTGGGTTCCCGCGGAAATGCTCTGCATTTGATCGTGCCCCTCGCGAGGGGGATGTTTTTTTTGCGCTTCTGTTGGTTGTACGTTTTACAGAGTGGGCAATCGGTTCAAGCTTTTGAGATGGAGCTATACCAAAGAGGCGGTGTGACGAGCTGGCGAATGACCAGTTCTCTTGTGACGAGCGGGCTTATGATGAGTGGGCTCGTTCCCTTTTGACACTATGCGGCGGCCGAAGAGGGGGCGATCTTTTTGCCATCCACAACGTGGCGCATGCCTCAGAGGAAAAGCGTGGACGTGCTGGCGGGCGTTCCCCAGTTCTTTTTCTTTTGTAGCGTGAGCTGCACTGGCCGAGGTTGAGCAGTTTCGCGTGGCTCCTGGAGAGCCGTCCTTGGCTTACGCGAGGATCAGTAACGTCACACGGCGCAGAGAACGTTGCTCGCTGCCAGGCGTCTCTTACACACCCCACGCGCCCAACATGTTCGCCGTCCTGCATTCCGCGCGTTGCAGCCCGGTCCACTTGATGATTATGCGAGGCTTGGCCGGGTGTGCATCCGATGGCTCATGCATCACACCAAAACCGGCGCGCGCCTGTGGAACCAGCTTAGCTCTCGGGCGATTGGTGACGCGGCGCCGCAGCCGCTTGATAAATAGACATGTGTCGCCTAATTCGTATTCCGTGTGTGTGTCATTTAAGCAACAGTAAGCATGATAATCAAGCTTGTCCTGGACAACCGGGAAAGCTAAGAATAACCATCTGAACCTTAGCTCATGCTACGTATATCCTGCAAAAGCCGAGATGAGCCACTGGTAATGTTTATTTTATTTTATTTTATATACCCTGTCTTTGTGCGTGACCAAATGCGAAATACTCTTTTGCTTTACCATTGTGAGAATTATGTGGTGTTTGAAGGCAATAGGGCATACTCGAGGAGTTGCAGCGCATGGGCGCCGTAACCACGCCTTTCTCTTCTCTACCCCCCCCCACCTTCTTTTATCAATTCTCATAGAGAGCGGTGGCATTGTACCTCCTTCTTAGGTGTCCCTTTTCACATTTTCTCTTTTAGTTGTAGATCGTGTCAATATTTCCTTCTAAGCGGTGCGCATCGTACTGCACCTTTTCTCCATCAAAAGAGGGAGGGAATTGCATGCCCTCTCTTCCATCATGCCCTATCTTCCATTTTTGGGCTCTTCGCTTTGGCTCTTCACATCGAAGAGTAGGATATTCGCGTTGTGTGTCAATCCGGACGCAAACATACGGACCCTGATGAAGTTTCTAGGTTACCCGTGGATTGCAAAATCACACATCTCCACGCCATGAACGATGCCGAGAGTGCGAAGACCTGGGACGGAAGTTCTGCATTGCCTGTGTGATGAGCGTCATCGTCCGTGCGTGCCGATGCACTCTGTGTTTTCAGTTATTTTGAGGTGCAGCAAATGCTCTGTAAACGCAAGCACCAAACAAAAGAAAATTGGCGTCCCAGTACTTCGCACCCATGCCATAGTTCACTGCGGAGAGATGTTTGATTTGATTACCCCGATTTGGGCAGAATTGACATGAGTTATCGCGCATTAAATGCAATATTTGGCTTATTCATTGGAGGTTTTGAAAGAAATGAGGAAGGCTTTGAAAGAAATGAAAGGGGGCAAAGCACCGGGTGAGGATCAGATAACAGTAGACCTCTTGAAGGATGGCGGAGAATTTGTACTTGAAAAACTGGCAAACCTGTATACGCAATGCCTAATGACCGCAATGATACTGGAATCTTGGAAGCACGCGAACATCATCCTAATCCATAGAAAAGGCGACATGAAGGAGTATAAAAACTACAGGCCTATCAGCTTACTGTCAGTCGTCTACAAGGTATTTACCAAGGTAATCGCTAACCGAATCTCTGCAACCTTAGATTTCAGTCAACCTAAAGAACAAGCAGGGTTCCGTAAAGGTTCTTCAACAATGAACCACATTCACACGATCAATCAGGTGATAGAGAAGTGCGCTGAGTATACTGAACCCCTATATGTAGCCTTCATAGATTATGAAAAAGCATTTGACTCGGTCGAAACCCTAGCAGTCAATCAGGCATTACGGAACCAGGGGGTAGATGAGCATTATGTCAGTATACTAGAGTATGTCTACAATGGGTCTACAGCTACCATCATCCTCCATAGGGAGAGCAGTAAATACCTATAAGAAAGGGTGTCAGACAAGGAGACACAATCTCTCCAAGGTTATTCACAGCATGCTTACAAGAAGTATTCAGAACGTTTTATTGGGAACAGGTGGGAGTAAGGGTAACGGAGAATACCTCAGTAACCTAAGATTTGCTGATGATGTTGCCTTGCTAAGTAACTCGGGGGACGAATTGCAAAGCATGCTTTCCGCACTGGGCGAACAGAGTAGAACCGTGGGCCTGAAAATTATTATGCAGAAAACTAAAGTAATGATCAATAACCTCGGGACAGCACAGCAGTTTGAGATAGGGGGGAGGCAGTGGAAGTGGTAAGCGAATATATCTACTTAGGCCAAGTTGTTACCCCAGATCCAACCATGAGGCCGAGGTAATTAGAAGGATCAGAATGGGGTGGGGTGCATATGGCAGACATTCTCAGATAATCAATAGCAGCCAACCATTGTCGCTGAAGAAGAAAGTGTATGACAGCTGCATCTTACCGGTACTCACCTACGGGGCAGAAACTTGGAGGCTCACTAAGAGGGTTCAACTTAAATTGAGAACGACTCAGCGGGCAATGGAGCGGAAAATGATAGGTGTAACATTAAGGGACAAGAAGGGAGCGGAGTGGGTCAGGGAGCAAACTGGTGTTAAAGACATATTAGTAGAAATTAAGCAGAAGAAATGTACGTGGCAGGGCATGTAAGGCGAAGGCAAGATAACCGCTGGTCATTAAGGGTAACACAGTGGATCTCTAGAGAAGGCAAGCGTTGCAGGGGGCGGCAGAACGTTAGATGGGCAGATGAGAGCAAGAAGTTTGCGGGGATAAATTGGTCACTGTTGGCACAGGACCGAGGCAATTGGAGAATAATGGGAGAGGCCTTTGCCCTGCAGTGGGCGTAGATAGGCTGGTGATGCTGATGATGATGATGAAATGCCATAATGAATGGACGAACACGCGTGCACTGTAAAGATACAGTGTTTTATTGACGGTATTGGTGGCACGTTGTGACGAGTTCCGAATTGCGTTTCCCCTTCACGATCACTGCGTTGTGATTGGTGAAGACCAGAGACAGTGGCTCTTCGAGGCGGGCTGGATTGCAGTTGGTGAAGACGAGGTGCCACGTTCCCCTGATGGTCTTCGGTTGATTCCGGAACGCGCTTACATACGCATTGTACCGCAGTTACCTCTCGTGTAGCTCCCTGTAGAGACTGTAGTTTCAACTGTAATCTCAACTGCTCTTTTTCCGCGAATTATGATGAGTGATTGTGGAGTTTAATGCGCCGACGCAACGCAGGCGATGAGGCGCGCCTTAGTGGTGGGCTCCGGATAAATTTGGCCACCTTGGGATCTTTAACGTGCGCCGAATTCTCATACACACGGGCGTTTTTGCTTTTCGCCTCCATCAGAAAAGCGGCCACCGCGGCCGGGAATCGAACCCGCGACCTCATGCTCTGCAGCACAACGCCTTAGCCACTGAGCAAACGCGGCGGGTTTCCGCGAATTCTCGTTTACAGTTTATGGTTTTTGTTTTGTTTTTGAGTTTTGTACCCGTTGAAATTTGCGCTCTTTCCTACTGCAGTTTGCGGCGCTCTTCCCAGATGGCGTGAGGGTGATACTACCGTGTGCGCCGCTCTCGATAGATGGCTTACAATGCTGTGCTCATGGACAACTCCAGACAACAGAACAAAAGGCGCGAGGCCCTAAAGAGCTTCGCTCTTAAAAACAGGCGTGATTTTCTCAATAGACTCGACCCTGGCGTCCTTTGAAATACACACCATGGCTGCAGAGCCGCCGAAAGACCCCTCAATCGCTTCCGTACTGCAATACATGTTGAGTCCGTCCACAGTTTTGGCATCCCTTGCGTTGCGTCACCAGGATTCACGTTGCCCCGTTCGTGACGAACTCCTGTACAGACGCAACTATTTCGCAGACGGCATCAAATGGTTGCTAGTAATTCCTGTTCATTTGCGTTCTTCTATATCTTCATCCTACGACGCTGACGTTCACTACGCCCCTGCTGGCGTTCTCAAAATATATAAGCGTCTGCGCATATCTTACTACTGGCGCGGGATATACGCGTTTGTTACGAAGTACATCCCCTCGTGTCCCGAATGCCAGCGCCACCAGTCTCCGCTGCAACACACTACCGGACCACTGCGGCAAATACGATGCCGCGCGCACCCTTTCGATCACGTTGGAATCGACACCTACGGGCCCCTCCCCCGCACAACCGCAGTTGACCGTTCGAATGTTGTTGCAGTGGATCACCTCACCAGGTATGCGGAAACAGCCACACTACCCACCGTTACGGACCGTTAAGTGTCAAAATTCCTTCTGAAGAGGTTTGTTTTGCGCTGTACTTGAACTGTTTTGCTCCACGGCAAAGACGATCGGTCGTGTCAGTGATCGGCTCTACGACGTAATTCGCGGGGGACGTCAGGTCTTAAGAGAGAGATGAGGTATCTTTTGGTAGGACGTAGTACAAGTCCTATTACGCGGTGCCAAGTTGTACAAAGAAAACCAACAGCGTGCACAAGGAAACTAAAAAGTTTACTGAAATATATAGTAACCCCGCGCTTGGCGACATGCTTTATATGTATATCTTTTTGTACCATTGAAACTGGGGCTTAGTTCTCTCTTTTTTCACGCATGCGTTTAATACGGCGACGCAGACTACGATGGGCTTTTCGCGATTCTTCTACTTTATGGGCGTGAGCCTTCCGGCACAGTAGACACCATCCTGCCCAACGTTCCCGTTGTCTCAAAGTGCCGGCCCATTTCCGAGATAGCTATGCATGTCGAAGACTGTCGTAACTTCTCCTGATCCTTCACCACTGGGGATCAAGGGCGCCAAAAATCGTCATGGTGCTTCAGAGCCACCAGACCTCCCTATACCATTGGATCCCTCGTGTGGCTATGGCTTGTGCCCAAGACACCAGGTCTTTCGAGGAAACTGCAGGCTGAATACCATTGACCCTATCGAGTTCAGGACAAAACGTCCCTTGTCAATTACGTCGTCGCGCCGATCACTATCACGAGCAGGCGTCATCGCCGTGAGCGTGAATTAGTTAACGTACAGCGTATCAAGCCCTACTATGATCCATCATTGTCGCTTCGCCCGAATTCGCCAGGATGGCTCCTGTCTTTGCCTTGGGGCGATTGCAACGCAGATACTACAGGAAGCAAGCACTTCCTAAAATAGGGATGTGCCGTGTGCGTATCAACACAAAGACAATGTATTTGCGTGGTGCTAGCAAAATTCGCCCAAAGTGGGTATGTGGTTATATCTGGGGAAATCTACCACAAGTGGGTATTTGCAATTGGAGCTGGGCTAGGCCGCCACATCGAGAGTGCTGTGGGCGAGTCCAGTTCCAAGTTGAGAGTGCTCGGTTGGACAAGCTTGGACATCAAGACAGGCAGACATTGCTACAAGTTCAGCCAGCAACCTCCCTACTAATATAAGATTGTATGGATATATATACAAATATCAAGTATAGATAGAGTATAGAAATATTGAATAGGAGTATATATATATATTAGGATAATATATCTAATATATATATATATATATGTATATATATAATAAATATATATATATATATATGATATATATATATATAGGGAGAGCTGTGGCTTGTTGCAAACAGACATATTCATGCTAAAATATCCCTACGCAAAAGCACACAAAAAACAACCCACAAAAATACCCGTAAGCCAGCATCATGATCAAACCAAAGGTGCTAGGTACAGTGTCTACTACGAAGCCTTGGTCCGAAAGCACTGTATTTTGGTGTCCATAGAAATTTCTTTCTGAGGTAACTTTGACACCGGTAGTTATGACGAAGAATCAGCCTATATATATATATATATGTATATATATATATATATATTATATATATATATAATATATATTATTATATATATATTGTCACGAGTGCGTCTGCTATAAGACGGAGCCACGAAGAAGACGACGACGAAAGGCTCCTCCACGTGGCGCATGTAGAAGAGTTCGTGGAACAGCTCGTGCTTTGGAACGCTGATTTGGCTAATCGGCGCTTCGCGTGAGACCACGTCTTTTTGGTGGCTTTCTTTCTAGAGCACAAGCTCACCTAAATAAATCTCCGTTTGTCTTTGCCCCAACTTCTCCTGCTGCACTTCTTGCAACGGAACACTGGTGGAGGTGCTGGGTATGTCCAGCAGTCCTACCGGCAGCCGCTCGTCTAGCCCCGTCAGTCCTCGTCTCATCGACACGCCTGTCCATCGCAGCAGCCGTCGCCTTCTGGGCCTAACCCCTGAATTCGGCCTCATGCCCGGGAACGCGCGTCAAGCTCGCGAAACGCAAACCATGGAGTCCAACAACTCACAGGTGATTTTCCAACAACCTCGGCAGCCACCCAGCTTCCATGGCGAAGTGTACGAAGACGTCGACGACTGGCTAGACCAGTACGAACGAGTCGCTTCATGCAACCTCTGGAATGCCGTCCACAAACTAAGAAACGTGTACTACTCGCTAGAGGACGGTGCTCGTGTATGGTTTGAGAACCATGAAGCAAGCCTTCGAACATGGGACGAGTTCCGTCACGACATTCGCGAGGCATTCCCGAACGCAGATCGTCGGGACAACGCATTGCAGCTCCATGAATCGCGTGTGCAGAAGCCAAACGAAAGTGTGGCAATGTTCGCTGAGGACATGGCGCGTCTTTTTCGCCGAGCCGATCCCGACATGTCCGAGCCGAAAAAGCTCCGGTACCTTATGCACGGCGTGAAGGAGCAGCTCTTTGCTGGACTCGTGCGAAACCCGCCACAGACTGTGCCGCAGTTTATAAAAGAAGCTACCGCCATCGAACGAGCGCTGCGGAATCGCTGCCGCCAATACAACCGAATGGACAATGCGACTTCTGCGCACGCCGCCATTCTTTCACCAGCCAACGAAAATTCGCTGCGTGACCTCGTCCGGAGCATTGTCCAAGAAGAACTGAGAAAGCTTACCAGGAGTTCCTCGCAGCCAGCCATTGCTACCATCGCTGAGGTCGTCCGCGAAGAGATCCGTCAAGCGATTGTCCCACCTGAACCCAGCCGAAGAAGTTTTACAAGTGAGCTATGCGAATGCCCTCGGTCGTCCGTCGTCTGCACGGCCCTCTTTCCCAACGCAACGAAAGCCGCCTTCTGGGACATGGTCCCGCACTGAGCCAATCTTCCAGCCACCGATACGCAAGACCA
This sequence comes from Haemaphysalis longicornis, assembly GCA_013339765.2. NCBI lineage: Eukaryota > Metazoa > Arthropoda > Arachnida > Ixodida > Ixodidae > Haemaphysalis > Haemaphysalis longicornis. Next base: position 166,442,778 of record CM023454.1, on the reverse strand, counting down.
ACGTATGGCGCACCGCAGACCAAACACCGCTATGCTACCACTGCGGTGAGGCGGGTCACGTGTACCGTCGCTGCCCATACCGCGAGATTGGACTTCCCGGGTTTTTTCACCCACCGCTCGTCCCCTCCTCGTTTCGGGGAACGACCACCTGAAATCGACGCCTATCTCGCGGCGAGGCAAGAGCAGTCTGTGAGACAGCGACCACGCTCGCCCTCGCCAGCTCGCTTGAACACTTCGTTCAATCGTCGAAGCTCTCAGGATGCGTCAAGGGGGAGGTCTCCAAGTCCCCACCGGGGAACCTAGAACCGGCAACCTCTGGAGGCAAGGTTGCTGCTGATGGAAGCTGCGAAGACTCTCCAATGTCCCCGGCGGTCGATCGGCGTACGGCGGAAGAATGCGCCGATGAAGTGGTGAGCGCCGATCTTTCTGTTTTAATCGACGGGCAGGAAGTAACTGCTCTGGTGGACACTGGCGCAGATTTTTCGATAATGAGCCAAGGACTCGCAGACAAGCTCAGAAAAGTAAAAACGCCGTGGACTGGGCCACAGATTCGATCCGCCGGCGGCGATGTAATGACGCCGACGGGCAAGTGTACTGCGAAAATTTCGTATAAGTAAGACGAATTTTGTCGGCACTTTCGTCATCCTTCCCCAGTGCTGTAAAGACCTTATCTTGGGAATGGATTTTCTCGAGAATATCACGCCATTATTAATATCCCAGAGCGCCTAGTCACATTCTCTACCGACGTCACCTCGAGACCTCGATTACGAACAATGCTCGTCGACCTTGCGTATAGTTGATGAAGACGTCGTCTTGCCACCGAGGTGGCGCCTTGGTTTCCGTGAAGTGCGAGGGTTCCTGGTGTGGTAAAGGGATAGCTGAAGCAACAAGTGACCTTCTTTTTACCCGTGGCATCTCAATCGCACGAGGAGTAGTGCACCTAAATGATAATTGCACCGAAGTACTTCTAACAAACTTCAGCAACGAACGCCAGCAAATCTCGAAAGGAACCGCCGTAGCACGCTTTGAGAACATTGAAGAAAACTTAGAATGTCTAGCCTTACAGGCCGAAACAGCGCCAGGTGGCGGTCCACCCTCCGTCTTCGACATATGCCCTGGTCTACCAGCCACGAAGCAGCAATGCCTGCTGGAGCTATTACAACAGTTATTGATTGCTTCTCTTCTACAACCAAGGTACGACAAACGCCCCTTACGAAGCATCGGAGCATTACCATGGAGGATGGGAGACCTGTTCGCCAAACCCGTATCGTGTCTCTCCCAAGGAACGAGACGCTATACGGGACCAGGTTAAACAAATGCTGGAGGACTATGTGATACAGCCCTCGCAAGCCCCTGGCTTCTCCTGTTGTTCTGGTGCGGAAGAAGATGGTAGTCTACGCTTCTGTGTCGACTACCGCAAGCTAAACCAAGTCACCAAGAAGGATGTGTACCCGCTACCGCGAATCGACGACTCCCTTGACAGACTGCGCCACGCATGGTATTTTTCGTCGATGGATCTCAGGAGTGGTTACTGGCAGATCGAGGTCGATGAGCGGGACCGGGAGAAAACTGCATTTGTGACGACGGATGGACTTTATGAATTTAAGGTTCTCCCTTTTGGTTTATGCTCAGCTCCAGCAACATTTCAACGGCTCATGGACACTGTCTTGACCGGCCTGAAATGGCAAACGTGCCTTGTGTACCTCGATGACGTGTTGTCTTTTCCGCCACTTTCGAGGAGCACTTGGGAAGACTTTGCTTGGTTCTCCAGGCATTACGTTCCGCTGGACTCACACTCAAGCCGGAGAAGTGCCATTTCGGTTACGAGAAGCTCCGCTTTTTGGGCCACGTCGTTAGCCACGAAGGAGTACAGCCAGACCCTGACAAAATTGCAGCTATCGCCGATTTCCCAAAACCTACGGACAAAAAAGGCGTACGCCGCTTTTTGGGACTCTGCTCGTATTACCGCCGATTATTCCAGCCTTTTCCCACATCGCAGCCCCCTTAACCCGCCTAACCCGAGATGATACCCCATTTGTGTGGAACAAGAACAGCAAACAGCATTTAATGAGCTGAAGCAGCGCATGCAAACACCGCCGGTTTTAGCCCATTTTGACGAAAACGCAGCGACCAGCATCCACACGGACGCAAGCAATATCGGATTAGGAGCGGTTTTAGTACCAAAGCAAGACGGTGCCGAAAGGGTTCTTGCTTTCGCAAGCAGGACTCTCTCCCATGCGGAATCGAACTACTCGGCAACTGAAAAAGAATGCCTTGTGGTGGTATGGGCGGTGTTGAAATTTCGGCCTTACCTGTATGGACGGCCGTTTCAAGTCGTAAGCGACCATCATTCACTATGCTGGTTGACGAGCCTTAGAAACCCTTCGGGGCGCCTTGCACGCTGGAGCCTGAGGCTCCAAGAATTTGACATAACCGTCGTTTATAAATCTGGACGACAGCACTCCGATGCGGACTGTCTCTCCCGAGCTCCAGTAACGCCTGCAGACGATGAAGAATATGACATTCCGTTCTTAGGAGCTGTGAACGCGACCACCATGTCCCAGAAGCAGCGCAAAGACGCAGAACTGCGGCCACTCATCGACTTTTTGGAGGGACAGACAAGTAGTGTTTCAAAAGCCTTCACAAGAGGGTTGTCATCCTTCTCGTTGCGGAACAACGTGCTCTTCAAGAGGAACTTCACCCCTAATGGCAATACCTACCTCCTAGTCGTCCCCGCAACGCTACGCAATGAAATATTACAAGCGTGTCATGACGAACCCACCGTGGGTCATCTGGGCTTCACTCGCACGTTGGCCAGAACTCCGGAGAAATATTATTGGCCAAGGCTTTCCCTCACCGTTAGACACTATGTCCGGACGTGCCGTGATTGTCAACGACGGAAACCGCCACCGGGACGACCAGTCGGTTTGCTTCAACCAGTTCAGATTCCTGAAAAACCTTTTGAACAAGTTGGAATGGACCTTTTGGGACCTTTCCCACTTTCATCTTCCGGGAACAAATTCGTAGCCGTTGCAACCGACTATCTCACCCGCTACGCCGAGACAAGGCCCTTACAACGAGGAACAGCTGCAGAAGTGGCCCACTTCTTCCTCGAGAACATCGTGCTCAGACACGGCGCTCCATCGATTGTAATCACAGACCGCGGAACAGCCTTCACGGCGCAGCTCATGGAAGCTATCATGACGCTCAGCGGGACTTCCCATAGGAAGACAACCGCATACCATCCGCAGACCAACGGTTTGACCATGCGCATGAACAAAACGATCGCGGACATACTCTGCATGTATGTAGATGTTGAGCATAAAACCGGGGATGCCATTCTGCCGTACGTAACTTTCGCATACAACACGGCGCGACAGGAGACGACCCGAATGTCGCCCTTCAGGTTACTCTACGGTCGCGAAATGTCAACCATGTTGGACGCTATGCTACCACATGCCGACAGCGACGACCATGTCAACACGGAAGAGTTCACACGGCGAGCGGAAGAGGCACGGCAACTTGCTCGCGTGCGCACAAGCAATCAGCAACGCCATGACGCGAACCGCTACAATCTCCGCCACAGGCACGCCGACTTCCAACATGGCGAGCGTGTGTGGGTGTGGAGTCCTGTTCGTCGCCGCGGGATCTCAGAAAAGCTGCTTAGACGATACTTTGGACCATACAAAGTTCTGCGCCGGCTGAGTGACGTTACGTATGAAGTATCCCGGTCAGCAACTGTACCTGCAGGACGTCGTAAACTTCAGCCTGAAACCGTTCACGTGGTGCGCATGAAACCCTACTATTCAAGATGAGCCGACGTGCACGCCGCCACACTCCAGGACTGTGCCATTTTCTACCATTTTCTACGGGCAGCTACTACCCTGAGCATCGGGACGATGGACTTTAGAGGGGGGGGCAAATGTCACGAGTGCGTCTGCTATAAGACGGAGCCACGAAGACGACGACGACGAAAGGCTCCTCCACGTGGCGCATGTAGAAGAGGTCGTGGAACAGCTCGTGCTTTGGAACGCTGATTTGGCTGACCGGCGCTTCGCGTGAACCACGTCTTTTTGGTGGCTTTCTTTCTAGAGGCACAAGTTCGCCTAAATAAATCTCCGTTTGTCTTTGCCCCAACTTCGCCTGCTGCACGTCTTGCAACGGAACAATATATATATTATATATATATATATATATATTATATATATATATATATATATATATATATATATATATATAACATCACCAGCCTATCTACGTCCCCCGCAGGGCAAAGGCCTCTCCCATATTCTCCAATTACCCCGGTCCTGTGCCAACTGTCACCAATTTATCCCCGCAAACTTCTTGATCTCATCTCTCCATCTAACATTCTGCCGTCCTCTGCAACGCTTGCCTTCTCTCAGGAACCACTCTGTTATCCTGAATGACAAGCGGTTATCTTTCCTTCGCATTACATGGCCTGCCCGCGTCCATTTCTTCTTCGTTATCTCTACTAATATGTCCGTAACACGCGTTTGTTCCCTGTCGCACTCCGCTCTCTTCTTTTCCCTTGATGTTACGGCTATCATTTTCCGCTCCATTGCCCGCTTAGTCGTTCTCGACTTAAGTTGAACCCTCTTTGTGATCCTCCAAGTTTCTGCCGCGTAGGCGAGTACCGGTGAGATGCAGCTCTCATACACTTTCTTCTTAGGCGACAATGGTAGGCTGCAATTCATTATCTCGGAATGTCTGCAGTATGCACTACACCCCATTCTGATCCATTAATTACCTCTGCCTCATAGTTGAGATCAGGGGTCACAACTTGGCCTAAGTAGACATATTCGCTTACCACTTCCACACCCTCGCCCCCAATCTCAAACTGATCTGCTGTCTCAAGGTTATTGATGATTACTTTAGTTTTCTGCAAATTAATGTTCAAGGCGGGGTTCCTCTCTGTTCGTCCAGTGCGGAAAGCGTGCTTTGCATTTCCTCCCCGAGTTACTTAACAAGGCAACGTCATCAGCAAATCTTAAGTTACTGAGGTATTCCCCTACATCCCTTACTCCCACCTGTTCCCAATCCAAAGTTCTTAATACTTCTTGTAAACATGCTGTGAATAACATTGGAGAGATGGTGTGTCCTTGTCTGACGCCCTTCCTTGGAGGTATTTTAGTGTTCTCCTTATGGAGGATCATGGTAGCTGTGAAGCCACTGTAAATATACTCTAGGATTTTTACATATTGCTCGTCGACACACTGGTTCCGTAATGCCTGAATGACTGCTGAGGTTGCGACCCCGTATATATATATATATATATATATCATCATCATCATCATCATCACCAGCCTATTTACGCCCACGGCCAGGCAAACGCCTCTCCCATTATTCTCCAATTGCCTCGGTCCTGTGCCAACAGTGACCAATTTATCCCCGCAAACTTCTTGCTCTCATCTGCCCATCTAACTTTCTACCGACCCCGCAACGCTTGCTTTCTCTAGGCATCCACACTGTTACCCTTAATGACCAGGGGTTATCTTGCCTTCCCAATACATGCCCTGCCCACGTTCATTTCTTCTTCTTAATTTCTACTAATATGTCTTTAACTCCAGTTTTCTCCCTGACCCACTCCGCTCTCTTCTTGTCCCTCAATGTTACACCTATCATTTTCCGCTCCATTGCCCGCTGAGTCGTTCTCAATTTAAGTTGAACCCTCTTAGTGAGCCTCCAAGTTTCTGCCCCGTAGGTGAGTACCGGTAAGATGCAGCTGTCATACACTTTCTTCTTCAGCGACAATAGTAGGCTGCTATTCATTATCTGAGAATGTCTGCCGTATGTACTCCACCCTATTCTGATCCTTCTAATTATCTCTGCCTCATGGTTGGGATCTGGGGTAACAACTTGGCCTAAGTAGTTATATTGGCTTACCACTTCCACTGCCTCGCCCCCAATCACAAACTGCTGTGCTGTCCTGAGGTTATTGATCATTACTTTGGTTTTCTAGAATATAATTTTAAGCCCCACGGTTCTACTCTGTTCGTCCAGTGAAGAAATCATGCTTTGCAATTCTCGTCCCCCGAGTTACTTAGCAAGGCGACGTCATCAGCAAATCTGAGATTACTGAGGTATTCTCCATTAACCCTTACTCCCACCTGTTCCCAATCCAACGTTCTGAATACTTCTTGTAATCGTGCTGTAAATAACATTGGAGAGATTGTGTCTCCTTGTCTGACACCCTTCCTTATAGGTTTTTTGCTGCTCTCCTTACGGAGGATGATGGTAGCTGTGGACCTATTGTAGATATCCTCTAGTATTATTACATAATGCTCATTTACCCCCTGTTTTCCGTAATGCCTGAATGATTGCTAGGGTTTTGACCGAGTCAAATGCCTTCTCATAATCAATGAAGCTATATATAGGGGTTCTGTATACTCAGCGCATTTCACTATCACCTGTTTGATCGTGTAAATATGGTCCGTGTTGAATAATCTTTACGGAAGCCTGCTTGTTCCTTAGGTTGACTGAAATCTAAGGTTGCAGAAATTTTTGCAATCTTACATTTCAGTCAACCTAAAGAACAAGCCAATTAAATATATATGTATATATATAAAATAATATATATATATAT
>CM023454.1:166301683-166436074 GCA_013339765.2 Haemaphysalis longicornis | reverse complement strand
GTTTCTTGGGCATCAAATTCTTGAATATCATTGCCATTATCTTCACCACGTCATCAACGGGCCCGTAATAAGTTTCGCATTTTAGCCCAGCTATCCTCGCTGGACTTCATTAAACATCGCTCCCTCCACCAAATGATGGAGGATGGGTGGCATCACCCCGTACAACAACCCAATAAAGGTGAGCTCTGGAAACTTATTCTCCGAGAGGCCCGAAGTCTCGAATTCAGTAAGGTGATGCCCCTGGCTTTACACCGACTACAAGCCAAACAGCTGGTCTCACATCTGAAGAAGCAGCAGGCATAGTGACGACGATCAAGCCTTTCAAGAATATCCTGCTCATCACTAGCTATAGCGCTAACGCTATCAGGATAAAACCTAATGTTACTTAACTAAGCTTCAATTAGGTGAACCACACCCTCAACATGTATGCCCCAGCGGCTCGTGAAACTTGAAAAAGGGTTATCCGCCCAGTGGAACGCGGGACTGGCCCAGCAACCCTGAAATAGCTGCTCTCAGTGCCGCAAGGATATTTCATACCTTCCGCAAGAATGATGGGCAATACCACGGCCGCGATAATCACGTTTGCAGGAACCTAAGTTCTCTCACGGTAGGCCACGGTGGTGCAGTCTGCCCCTACAAACCGCGCCGCCCCAAAGCTTAGATATGCTATAAATACCTAGGAATAGGAGATAAACCAGATTTGTGTACCAGCTCAACCATCATCAGATGCCCCAATTGCGTCAATTCCAACAAAGATGAGCCCTCACGTGCATCATGAAGTGCGTGAACTGCTTGGGGCCACACCATTGGATGACACCACTTGCCCCAAGAAGCTCAAAGCAGATGCTGTCGTCAAAAAACAAGCCGTTCTGAAACGCCTCAACATGCACAAGCACACTACGGCAACTCGGGAACGAGCTAGCCACAAAAGGACCTGTCGCCACTGGACAAGGAAGTACCTAGCCGAGGCTCCCAGGAATGATTCCCAAGCAACGGTGCATGACTACTGCAAGATAGAGCTTATAGAAAAGACAGCAGTTAAAGATAGCACCCATTCCCGGTAATATGGACGACACTAGACACGCAGAACGAAGAGTCATCAGGGCTAAATATACGAATAAATAACCGGAAAGAGAACCCCACAAATGCGTGTATATACGGTTGCGGCGAAAAAAGGCAGCTCGTCGGCTGTCGCGAACTGGATGGTGATCAAAAGATCCTAAAGAGAAGGGAACAAAAAGCTCATTTCAGCAGAAGAAGCGGAACTATACTCTAATGGCAAAGCTGTTATCAAGCTCTCAAAACCATCCCGTCGCCTGATATCTATAGCGCCAACAAGAGAGTATGTCGACTCCGCTCATCCATTCCGCTCGGCGGTACACCTATTCAACTATATTCAAGGAGCTGTGGAGTTGTACAGGAGTCCTGGCCATGCCGGGGTACTTGGAAACGAAAAGGCTAATCAGCCTGCTCCAGACGCATGCATCCGGGCTCCCAGCAACGGTTTGCAAAGTCCTACGTCTCAGGAACCATCTCACCTGTAACTTCACCTTAGGAATAAAAACAGCGAAGCGACTACTCCAAGCAACCCACCCTAAACTAACAAGACAGCACCAAACCGTATTCCGACAGCAACAAGGATGAACACTCGAAACACCTGCGAGGCTACATCTCATCAGATATGGCAAAACAACAGCCTTGGCATCATGTTCACAGTAAAAATTACAAATACCCAAGATGACATTCTAAGATGACATACACTAGAGAGTGGCTAACCGCAACTACAAGAAGAGGACCAACGCGGCCTCATTGACTTCATTCAAAACGCCGTCAGCAGAAGCCTCGACCGAGACCTCCGAATCTCGCAGCGCTCCCTTCAACTCCTCCTCACTTCTACCTGTGAACAAATAATTGTCTCTCTCTCAGAATTTGTAAACGTTTACAAAGGCACACCACATAGTTCCATTATTACAGCTATTTTATTTCTGATTTGCAATGACCTAACTAGGAGTGTTAACTACTGCGTACCTTTCGTTAATTGGATGGTACAACAGAAAAAGCAAATGACACCTCCATCCATAAAAAATCGCGAAACTGGTATGTAACCTCAAAACTGTATTGCATTGCTCAAAAGTCACTGATCTAAATAGCTTTTGTGATCCTCACTTCCAACCACAAAGGTTTTCCTTTTGACTGGCTCTACCAGAACAAACCTTTATTCGTAGAGCCTAGGTGCAGCTGAGAGAACGTAGCCACTTTTACTCCTATAGGCATTGTTTCGTTGGCCGCAAACCTACAGAGACGATGCACCCGCTCAAATCCATCGCTGTGAAATTAGATACCAAGGAGCTCAAACAGAACTTCACGACATTTCTTTTCTAACGCAGCCAAATCTTCCGTTTCATGGTGCTCTTAGCCAAAGAAGAGATTATTCGACCACCTGACGCTGTTTTCAGCGTCCTCGCCCCTAGCCGACATTATCTGTTGTTGGACCTATACGTCTTAAACAGCGCTCGCTGACGAATACGCTTCAAATAGAGTCGGTGCCACCAAGTCTCACAATGGTTGTTACAACTCTGTTACAAGTCTCACAATGTTGTCACAACTCTTCAGCAGCTTCCTGATTTTTTTTTTCATTAAATTTGCCCCAACTCGCTACACTATCAATTGTGTGTCTTGGGATAAGAATACACATTTAAACCTCAATATTGATTAGGTGTTGTACGTATTGGTGACAGAAGCTCAAGAAAGTGACCTGACTTTTATCTGCAAAAGTGGAAGATATAAATAAAGCAGCAATAAATGGTTCTGCGACTGCAGCGTTGTGTTATTTGGAAGTAAATATTGATACACGGACATGTTACTCAACGCTCTCTCTGTTCAGGTTCATCTTGGTGCAAACAAAAACCACATAACCTAATCTATCCTAACCTACAAGAGTGATTTTAACTTACAAGACCTAATGGCTTTTTGTTGTTTAATGCGGTCCTAATAAAAATATGACAAATGTGTTCTGTTCAGTGTATGATTCATATTTTAGGCAGCAGAAAATGCTAAAATATATAAAAAACTATTGTTTTTAGAGAAATATTTGCTTTTCCGTTTCTCTAGGAATGAACAGCTTTTTAAATCAGTTTTATGAAATAACCAGAATTATAGAAGAATCATCATGTATACGGTTTATGAAGCTGCGATCAGTTGACAAGGAAGCTCAATATTTTTCATTACTACGGGTGAGTCATTAAAAATCTTTCCTTTTGAATTTCGAAATAGAGTACCTATGTCTTCCCACAAGACACAACACCCAAAAACTACTACTCCAGCAGGCAGCTGCCCGTATTTTTAATAACAAACGTCAACCTAAAAGCGCTGTAGATTGAAATGCCCCCAATAGTGGTACGAAGTCGTGCTCGTATAAAATAAGAGGTATGACCAAGGACCCCGACGTCCCCGTGATACGGCGGTGGATCTACTTACAAGATGGTTATGAGAGGAAGATGAATCAGCTGGTCACGAGAGATTGTGGGCTCCGATGATGAAAATCGCATAGGTGTCAGATGACGATGAGAAAATTTCTACAGAGGATTATTCTAGGCTAGACTTAAGATAATGCTGAATTAATTAATTGCTTGAAAGCGGGATTGGAGGGTGGATACATGGGTATAGCGAGCATTTTTTCCGATGTTGGAACGCTTTACCGTAATGGTACCTGCAGTGGCGAAGCCGCCCCATTTCATTGAAGGAATGACAAATTAAACCTCACCATGAGGGCTTCTTCCTCGCTGCAGCTTTGCGTAAAGCTTCGAGTAGCTGGTTGAAGTCATTCTAGCTTTCCTGTTTTTTTTCTGGGCTTCACAGCTCGTAGTTTAATTTCATCACTTATAGAGCAGTTTTGTTTGTGCCATAGGAGAATTCTAAAACTAGAGGGCAAGTGTTTGTAGTTATTGCGTTATGACCGAATCCTACATTTGTTATGTAAATTTGGGTATGTGTAATTACTTTGATTATGTATTTTAAGCCAAAACTAGCAAAGGTAATTTTTTTTGTGACTAAATCTGTAGCCACCAGTGTTCCTCCCTTTTCGGGACAACATTATGGGCACAGTTTCGTCCTTCCCTACAGTTCGTCCTTCGAAAGACGAAGTGTAGTTTCATCGCCGTTCAAATGTTATTTCTCTTTATCAGTTCACTGGATACCAATTACTGGTCAGCGTGTCGCTAACCTAGAACAGTACTCTTGAATCAATAATGTCAAAATCAAGGGCATTCCAGTCGCCAAAGGTAAAAACTGTGCAGTCATTTTGACAGCCATTGGGACGCTATCGACTGTCCTATTTCTTCAGCTGACTTGGATGTCATTCACCGTGTGCCAACAAATTCTGACGACCTGAACATAACTGCTCGTTTTTGTGTGAAAAAAAAACTGATTTCGTCCAGAAAGCACAAAAAGCCCGTTTTAGAAGCAATCAGATTGTCTTTTCTGGCGAAAAACACGACCCTTTGGGTATCTGTGAATGACCATGTGATGCACGAAAACTGTTTGCAAATGGCCCTCAAACTGAAGAAAGAGCGCTCTTGGCAGTTTTTGTTGATTTACAATTGCCTAATCAAAGCTAGGAAATCATGCGATAGTGAAATATACTGCATCTCATCCAAGGCTGGCCTGCGTATTTTCAGGTAAAGTGTTGTTGAATAATGTCATGTGCTCATCAAATCGAGATATATTTGGGTTGTCCGCGGGTGTGTGCAAATCTCAGCGCACCGACGATAAACCGATCACAGGTTTATTTTACCGCAAGAAGCCTCCGGAAATACATTTTCGGTATCAATAATTTTATTTCTTTGCTAATTCACTCTTTTTAGTGTATTTGTATCTCAGAAACGTGGCTCTGCGATGATGGCTCTGACTTGCATGGTTTGCAATCTTACATTACTGATTACACTCACCGCAAAATGGGTATTCATGGTGGTGCTGCCGTTTTTTTCTTTGGCATTGCGTACAGTCGCAGGCATGACCTTGCCATTGACGTCAGTAACTGTGAAACAGTTTGGATAGAGGTTTAAACCATTTATTCATTTAAGATAGTCGAATAAAATGTATTCTCGGCTGCATTATTGTTCACCATCACGTTCTGTGACTGAATTTATATTAGCTCTGAATCAAATTCTTAACAAATTATCCTTGAAAAACAAAGACATATATTTATAGGCGATATTAACATAAATTTATTAGATGAAACTTGCAATATGTAGTCAGCTATACCAATTGCTTTACTGGCAATGGCCTTGAGTCAGTCATGACTTCTCACACAAAATGCAGCTTTCATGGGACCAACAGCCTATTTGATCATTCTCTATCAAATGTTACGCCAACGTAAGTCTGAGGTGTAGTTGAAGTTGATGTTAAGGATCATTTTCCTATTTTTGTTACTGTCCTTGGTGAGGCCCCTCAAACAAAGTCATCATATTTTACCAATGTCTTTAAAGAGAATAGGTTTGTTGACGCTATAATTTCCACACACTGGCCTAATGTTAATCTATCATCTGATCCAGTCGAAGCAGTAACTCAATTCTGTAGCCTTTAACTTAAAGCAGTTTTTGTCAAGTCAACGAAAGTGAAGCGCAAAAAACAGCATAAATTTCCTAGTCCCCTTGGAATAACGAGTGCAATTGTTAACATGTTCAAGAAAGAAAGACAATCTGTGTAAAAAAATAAGAAATAACCTTTCAACACAACTATATCGGAGCAAAATGAAAAATACTCTAACGCATTGCACAAACTATTGAAAGTGGCCAAGCAACGCTCCTATACAAATGCATTCATAAATAATAAAAATATTCCCAAAAATAAGTGAAAGCTTTTGAACGAATTTTCGCAGCCATCCTTTGCTCGTAAGACGATAGCTAAAATTCCATTTATAACAATTATAACTATTTTACATAGCGCACATTATGTAAAATAGTAATGGACTATGTCTGCGTACCCATGAGACATATATTTATTGTTATTTTAAAAACCTGCAAAACCTCCCCATTTTAAAACAAGCCATTGTCATTCCGGTGAATAAAAACGTGATAAAACGGCAATTTCTATACTATCGACCTATTTCAATTCTTTCTACATTCAGCAAGAATATTGAGAAGTTGTTTGTTAAGCGTTTAACTAATTGTGTACATAAGTAAACCTATTGAAACAATATAAATTTGGGTTTCGTTCTGGACGTTCTTCTAGTCTAGCTTTACTTTTTTAACTGATCAAATTAAACATTCAATTGACAATGGTTACCTAGTCAGCTCAGTATTTGTCGGCTTCACCAAAGCTTTCGATAGCATAAATCATTGCATCTTATTTACAAAGCCTGAAAGCTTTGGAGTAACTAGCCCGGCCTTAACTCTTTTAAAAAAACGATCTTTGTACCAAGGAATACGTTGTGTGCACTAACGGTATATTTTCACAATTTAAAACTATTAATCTGGGCGTGTGAAAGGGTTCGAAAATTAAACCCCTGCTGTTTACACTGTACAGCAATGATATTCCTACTTGTCTAAATTCATACCATTGTGTTTTATATGCGGATGATGCCGCAATAACATCTTAAGAAAAATCCATCGATGGCCTTACATCTAAGTTAGCCACTGATCCCGCGTAACGTGGAAAATTGGTGCCGTAAAATCCCCTTATATATTATTTCGAAAAAAAATGAAGTATATGATCTTTAAAACAAGTCAAAGTCAAATACCCTCCGTTCCTTCTTTAACGCTTGATACCAATCTTATCGCTGTAACTCTGGGTCCGTTTTTTGTGTTTTACTGTACTCTGACCTAAAATTGATTTCTCATATCAATTTTAGGTTATAGTACAGTAAAAATTGATTTCTCACATCAGACGACGACGACGAAGAAGGAGCGGTTCGTTTGTGTTCTTCCTCTGCTCGTTGTTTTCGCCTGAACTCGTGTTTTCGGCTGGTTTTTCACCTCCAGTGATCTGTAACGACGCTGGGACATCTGTGGCCCATCCACGGTCCACGGCAAGCAGAAGGATGACCCCACGGGGTTTTCCTCTGCATCAGCTCCCGCCCACCGGCCGCTAGGCCTAACCACTCTGTCCCTCAATCACGGGCGGGTTCGACGCCGCGCACCTATGTCACGCATGTCGGAAAAGCTCTGCGTAGCGCAATCCACTCAACCTGGGACGACGCTCGCCCCTTCTGACGTCGCTTCAAACCCGGCACTGGACGACCCACTGCCAATGGAGGTAACGCTACCGTTCCCGCTACCCCCGGCTGACCCCTCTGCTATATCGAAGCGGCCATCGGACAAAGGTGTGGCCCAAGTTACGACTGAGGTTTCACTATCGCCTGCGGCGAAACGGGTGTGTACATCTGTCGCAAACACATCCCTGCAAGGGACCCATGGACGGAAGACAACAACGACAGCAAATTCATCCTGTACAGCCGCAGCCACTTCCCAGGGCCCTACAACCAATGGGCAGAGTCCCTCGGTGTACAAAGTTGCCATCAAACCTCGAGAGCGATTCAACATCCTCTCTCTTCCGACAAAGACACTGAAGCAGGCGCTCGACGGATGCCTAGGAACATCCGGATTTTCTGGCTACGGGTACCATAACCGAACCAACACAGTGTCTGTCTGGGTGTCGTCTCTTGAGGCTGTCCACCGACTGTGCGCTGGACCATATTCTTCTGTCGGCTGAAAAACAACTACCCATACAAGCGTACCTGCTGTCCGGTACTGACATCCGACGCTATGTTGTTTCGGGAGTAGACCCCGGAGAGAATCCTGTAGACCTGCAAGCCAGTATCCGGTGCTCCACGCACCAGGTTCTTCTTGTCCGCTACATGGGAGCTGGCTGCACGTGTCTCGTAACTCTTCGCGTCCCGTTAGAGTCACCGGATCCTCTTTTATACAATGGCTGGTTCTTCGCCCACGTCCATACAAGGCCGGAGTGGTTCATTGCTATCAATGCTTCCGTCAGGGACACATGAGCAAGTCGTGCCCATTCCCTGTCACAGAACCACCACTGACAACGGCCTCGGAACCACCGGCTTCTTCGACATCAGAGGCACTGGCTACGTCATCGTCCGTCTCACCGCAAGTCAAGTTTCGATGCGGTCTGTGTCGCACGGATGACCATGACATCACGGACAAAAAGTGCCCTACTAAGTGCAAAGCTACTCGCGCTAAGCGACGCGCGTTCCGACGCCAGTCTAAGCCCAACGATATTCTTCTGTTCCTAACCGCTTCGGCTGTTTGGTGGAGGAAAGGGAGAAAGTAGTAGTAGAAGACGCTCTGGAGCTTTTGGATTACTACCAGCCGTCGTACCGGGATGTGACTCCGTGGCTCCCGCCAGCAGGACAGAAACAGCACAGTCCAAACTGTACAATTCGTCTTCCGGATACAGGAAGAGCTAGAAGAGATAGACCAGCGATTGGCGTTGCTGCAAACTGAGGTGACTAAGCTAACACAGCGCCGTGCCGCTTAATTCTATCGACCGTCACAGTCAGCCTCCATCCGAAAACAAGACCAGGTCGAGTCAGCCCCGTTTCGCCCCATCAAGCATGACCCCACCAAAGCCTGTCCCTTCTGCTTTCACACACCATGAGCTTCTACAGCTTAGTGGTGCAGCAGCTGCAGAAGCTTGCTGTCAGTCGTTAGCAGCCCAACTAAGTTAAGTCTCATTTCACTATGTCCTGTCCATCAATATATATTCCAATGGAACTGTCACAGGACTCACAGCAAAGATTGTGGAGCTTCAGGGAGCGGTTCGCCTAGGCAGACTGCGAGCTTGGACTTTCTACTACAAGAGACAAACTCTCTACCTCGCCTCCCAAATTTCACGGCTTACGCTACGCCATCCATACATGATCGGCGTTGTGGCTCCAATGGATCTCCGCCAGGTAAAGCCGCCATCTATGTGCTCACGGCTTACCCGCAGACTCAGTCCCCCTAGACGAGTGGTGTACAGCATGGAAAAAGTGGTTGCGGTGAAAGTACAACTGCCCAAGTCCGCAATAATCTTGGTGTCATGCTATGTACGTCCACATAGCGGGTGGGCGCCTCGTCTAAGATTGGGCTGGTTGACATCTCTACGGCATTCCCACGCTGCCTGTCCCATACTTGTGGCCGGGGACTTTAATGCCCCTCATTGCGACTGGGGTTATGCTAACACAAGCGCACGCGGACGGGTGCTACTTGACTACTTCAGCGATGCGCACTTCACCCTCCTTAACGATATCTCGTGTCCTACGCGCCGATGTACTCATCCCCGGATGCCACCCTACTCGCCCGACTTAACCTGGTGGCTTGGTAATGATACGGTCTCCTGGCACCGAGCGGTTGACTGCTGGGGCGTGATCACCATTCATCAGGCTTGGCATTGTCCCAACGTCGACGCGTCGCTTACGACGGCGCTGCACTGTAACACAACTGTGATATGTTCCGGGATAAAATCAACACAATGCTCACGGAGCCAAGTCTGGGCCCATCACTATCGTTGAGGAAGCTCCACAAGCGCCTGTGAGGACACATGGGTAGTAGGAATCCCGGCCGAAGTCCTGACCTTCGACTCTTACAGCTATGGTTCCCAGCGCAAACAAGCTGAAGTGGCTGCCTCCCGAGATCCGTCGTCTGTGGAGGTCCGAATACGCTTACAACGCCTGGCTGCGGCTGCCAGGCGTCATGAGCAGCGTCTGTCAAGGCAGCGATGGCTGAAGCTGGTGTGAAATCGCTGGGCTCATCGGCGACTATGTCATCCATCTGGCGCACCTCTCGTGCGATGGAAAGTGGAGGCCGCACTCCTGATGCGGCAGCCAGTGCATTCTGTGGCATCAGACAAGGATAAGGCTCAATTTGCCACCGATGTTTCCCGCGCCATGTTCCCTGCCTTTGACATTCTTCCAGCCACCAACCCGTGTCCGTTCCCTCAGCCGAGCCACGTCGGTTCCTCCCCTCCTGATGACGCTGTGCGTGGAATTCAATCCCCTTTCACGATAGTCGGGTTCCTTGCAGCGATTGATCACGCCAAACATCGCGACCGCTCCAGGGCTAGATGGCCTTGCGTACGAGATTTGAAAAGAACCTCGACGATCCAGCCCTCAGCAATCTCCTTGACTCCATTAACGAGGTGTGGGCTCTGTGGTCACCTACCAGAATCTTGGCTTCTCGCTGATACTGTCCTGATACCGAAGCCTGGAAGCCAACCGATCACATCCCTAAACTGCGTCCAAAACCCTTGACGTGCACTCTCTGCAAACTGTTTGAGTACAGGCTCGCAACCCGGCTTCAATGGTGGAGGGCACTTTCAGGTGGTATCACCGGCGCAGATCGGCTTTAGACCCCGTCTGGGTGCTGAGGATGGGCTTGACCACTTCTCGTCAATGGTGTCACTTGGCGGATGATCACAAAGAAGCGCGCACAGTGCTTGCCATTGACATACAAAAGGCACAAGACAACGTTAGCCACGGAGCCATCTTGGGAACTTCTCAAGGCCTTCTTCTCAGGACAAGGTTCGCTCTTTCCTCCGCAACTCCCTCACAAAAGATCCTTTTCGGTTCGCAATGGTGAGACAAGTTACGGTCACTTACGCCTGTCCCTGGCGTGCCTCAGGGATGGGTAATTTCGCCCTTCTTTTTTATATTATTATGCTACCGCTTGCCTCGCATCTGGGCTCTACGCCGGACAAGCACTTTTTGATGTTCGCGGATGGCATCACAGTGTAGACTGGTACACTCAGACCTGACTCAGTCCAAACCGCGTGCCTCCAACAAGCCTTGTCTGGCATGCACAAATGGTGTGAATATGCTGGACTAACACTTTTCGCCGAAAAGACAGCTATTCTGCCTATGGCCACTGCTTGGGGCCGTCGCCAACTGGAGTTGTCTCCAATCGCATTACAACTCTGCGGCCGACCTGTCCGCACTGCCACCTCATCTTCGCATGCTGGGGATTAGAAATTTATGAGTCTGGGTCAGGGTCTATGTGGCTATGTTCCACTCGCCAAAAAGCAGGACAGATGCTCCACCTCATCTGACGCATCTCCAGAGTAGTCTGGCGGCTCCCTTTCCAAAATGGCCCGTCTATTGGTGCAGTCTTTACTCTAGCCCCGGCTTGTTTACAAGGCCCAATTTTAACACCTGAACCAGGCAGAGTGGGACTCGACTTGAGGCAATTACACGAGCCGCAATGCCTGAAAAAAACCTGCCTCCCTAGGATAACACCGATCACTGCTCTTCAGGCTGAAGCTCAAGTTAACACCTTAGATGAGCTTGTCCATCAGCGTCGGTCTCCCACTTGCATAAACTCACCTTGTTGCTGAGGCAGTGGCGTTAGGAAACTACATTGGGTCATTCACTCCCAAATCTCTAGCCTGCGTCGTTACCAGGCCACCATGGATATACCACCAGGTGACCGACAACATGTCACTAACGCGACTGCACAATCGATCCAACGGACCTCTGACACGCTTTCACAGTCGCACAAGAACTGGCGGCTGAGTCTCAAACCCCAGGTTGTGCAGGCATTGTGGACGCTGGGCCAAAGGACGACGTGGTGTCCACAATACTACAATGTCCTTCCCAACCCGTCCTGTCAAACATGCTTCTACAAAACACGCCGCACCCTACCGTCTATGCTGGCCGAGCTTACGGCCATCCGGGACGGCTTGCAAGCAGTAACTCCTGCTCTTCATCAAGCCCCTGGAGGTGCTACTTTACAAATTTACACAGACTCCATGGCGGCCATACGTGATTTACGTCGAGTAAATAACTCAGCTGTCTCGAGGGACATTCACGAATTACTGGACACGTACCCCTGCCCTTTGCGGCTCTCGTGGGTCCGGCGAAATACTCTCCCCGCTCACATTGCGGCGGATGGTGCCTGCCACACTGCATTTATTCCACGACCATTGCCTTTACTGCCACTAGACACCCCAGAACAGTTTCTCCAAAGGAAAGATCTTCGTCGCGCCACACGAGCTCTTATTCCACCGTGTGGAACGGACCTTCCTAGCAGACTCGTTCGCTGGGAGGAGGTCTTGCTGCGAAGACTTCGTGTTGGTGTAGCCCTCTCTCCCGCCGTTACCCGGGAGTGGCCACCACGTTACCATGCCCCGTTCGCACAGAACTGCCCCTTTTGCACGGCTCCTGCCGAAGAGGCGGACACTGAACATTTGCTGTGGACTTGCCCTTCATTGGAAGCGGCGAGAACAAGACACCTCCGAGGCACAGGCCTCCACCCTGGCAGACCACCTGACCTTCATCGGTGGATTTGGGGACCCCATCATCTCTCCCTGCTTGAGTTTCTTCGCGAAACGGGGGTTAATCTATACCTGTGATGCAGTATTTTATGCCAACGGGCATACTATTGCAATAAAAAAAATTCTCATATCAACCTTATTAAAAAAAACTTCAGGCGGTCTTTACTTTTCTCTCACTTTACCTTTCGTTCATTCTTAGTGATTTAAATTACGAGATTGTAGCATGGGGCAATGCCAATCCTTGTCATACATCATCAGCCCATATATCCAAAATCAATCAATTCGCATTATCACCAGGAGCCATCCTCAGTCCAATTGCCAGGATTTATGGCGCTAGTTTATTGTGTTACCAATCAACAAGTGGTTTCAGTATAGTTTAAGAATAATATTTTCAAGTCTTTATGTTCCCTACAGCATTTTGATTTTATCGACCCAAAATTCTTACTCAACCAGAACAGCACAAGATTTCTCAAACAAACATTTTCTGCTACCTCGTGTTTTAACTAATTACAGTAAAATGACCTCAACTTTAAAGACAAATATATATTTGGAATAGTCTACCAGCTGCTGGTAAATCCACTGAATGCGTGTTTTAATTTTATTCACCCCTGAAAAACCATGTCTTGTCTGATAATTTTATTTCTATCGCCTATTGTTGTTCTTTTTAGTTTAGTCTTTCCTACAGTGCAATTGATATGACGGCGGTGTAGCCCTACCTCGTACTTTTTCTGCTTCTATGTTTTTTTAATGTTGTAGTGCTCTTTATGTTACAATTGCCATACATTTCCAATGAAATTTTTTTGTATTTGTTGTTATTCTGGGTATTTATTGCTTGTCGCTATTTATGTTTTGCTGCGTGAAGTTTACTCAGTGATTATCCCTATTGTTAACGTACTGAGGGTACCGATACAGTATATCCCTTTGGGACTTTTGCCTGAAAACTATGGTACTGTTTTTGTCAGAAAAATTTTGTAATGTCGAGGCCCACCTATCCAGCAGCGTCTCCGCCTGAGCCAGACAATTCCCGGCCGCGCGGTGCTGGACAAGATAGGATGGCGCAAAGAACAGGCAACGATCAAGACCACCATACCAACAGAATGGACGACGACCTTAAAGACCAAGCCCCTACCCCGGAACATGGCCCCGGGCAAGGACGACGGTAGGAGGCAGGCTCGAGCCAAAGCAGTGTCCCAGCCACTACAACAAGAAAATGGAGAGCTCTACGTAGACGCGTCTCTTGTGAAAGGAAGCTATCGCGCAGCGGTGGTGATCACCGATGCAGAACGACTCATCAACAGCGCGGCGGTAAAGACTAAGGAGCCCACGACAGCGGAGGAAGTGGCCATAGCCCTGGCGCTCGTTCAACCGGGCGTCGGGGTGGTGGTCACTGACTCAAAGAGAGCCTACAGCGGTTTCAGAAAGGGGGTGATCTCCTCAGAGGCAGCCACAATACTATCGAAAAAGGGGGCACCGGGCCGAGCCATAGAGGTCACATGGGTGCCTGCCCATACAAAGGTAGCCGGCAACGTCATCGCTGACTACCACGCTCGAGCAATGACCCTCCGGGCAGGGCAGGACACTGGACACCCCAACTCCGGCACTCAATATAAAGAAATTACGAACGAATACAAAGACGAGCGGCGTACCCTCCCCGAGCCACACCGCACCCTGACCAGGGAGCAACAGACAATACTCAGGCGCATCCAGGCGGGGTCACTAGCCCACCCCGTCCTGTTGCATACATTTTACCCTGAACGCGAGGGGGACCGTTGCCCATTCTGTAAAACAAACAGCGGCACGCTAGCACACATACTGGCGGAGTGAACTAACTCAAGGCCCCTATACCCCCCCAGCCTCCCTCCACCCCCATACCCAACTCCACGAGCGATGGGAGACCTTGCGGTCCAGCCCCGCCCTGCCGACCCAGCTCGCGCTGACGGCCAGGGGCCAGGAGCTGCTGGCCCAATACGGTTCCCGCGACCTGGGAACCGCTCCGTCTGGCGTCTGAAAACGCCTCGAGCTCAAATAAAGTTACTACTACTACTACTACTTGAAATAAATGCCTACGGCATTTCAAAACACTTTTCTTCTCCTTCTCCTTCTCCTACTTGTTCTTCTCGTGTGGGAATGAACCAGTTAAATTTCCTATTAGTTTTCTTGAACCAATTGATGTTTTCCTTAAACATAAATGTCAGGCTTCAAAATGGGCGCCACTCGACAACCAGTTCATTATAAGCGACAGTTGCCCTCTGCAAATATTCGAGGAGGAATATATGTTATTTCATTACTCCAGGGATTGTTTCGACTATGTAGAGTTTCTGAAGCGATCTGCAAATGAATTATTGTGACTTAGTATGTTTTCTGGAGATGGTGGATAGGATCCCGTAAGCTGCAGCACTGCCTGGAACATTGCTACCGTAAAACAAAAGTTATTTCTTCCCTTTGGCGCAAATGATCTTGGGGTACTCACAAGGAAGCAGAAGATTTGAAGTCGGTTGCAGCTACTTGGAAGAATCACAAAATATATGGATACGGAATCAGTGTTTATCAGAAAATACGTGAATAGAATCTTGCACCCGTATTGTGGTTACAATGGTTCCCGACTTAAGAGCTCAGAGTTGCCTAAACTTTCGGCATCCCTGACAAAAGGACCCCTTTGCTTGCGAACCACACAATAAATTGTTTTTCGGCAAATAGGAGTAACAAAACGCGAGTAAGAACTGTATAAAAAGTTAAGCGGCATTTTTGGCCAGCTGAGCATCAAGCGGGCCATTTTTTGTAGCTATACAATTGAGCATGGCAGTTGCCCACATTTAAAACTACCGGACATCAGTGAACCTCATCACTAAGACAGCGTGTCTGCTAACTCCTTCAGAACGTAGTGTATCAGGTCAAACCGAGAAGTATTGGCTCAATATCATTACATCGGTGCGCGGCAACGTCATCCCTGGGAAACGTAACTTGCTCTGGGCCTTTTTCGTCTTGCTCTCTGCTCCTAACTCAAGCAGGTATAGAGTGCTGCCTGCTTAGGAAGTAAAACTCATCCGGGATACCTAAGGGCTACAATAGAAAAGGTTAAACCATGCTATGCAGCATTTTATAGACACAAGCAGCACTCTCTCACCACAGATGGATCTGGCCACCATGGAGTATTAGTTTGTCGCCACCTCCCGGTACTTACCAACGCAACTCTCGGCTCTCACTTCCCAGCAGCTGTAGTTCAACTGTCCACGGCAGCGGTTGTAACGGCGGTGCAACAAAGGGGACTAAGAATCTCTGTGTATGGATTGTCCACGTTTTGAAATTGACCCTGGCCAAGCTCAACGGATAAACCTCGCCTAGAGAAGGAAGCTTTGCAGTAAGAAGGAAGCTTTGCAAGGAAGATTTACAGGAAGCTTTGCCTTGAAGGTGAGAGTATTTAGGTATAAGCCTAGTTAGAAGGACCGTAGAAGGCTTCTAGAGCTCACAAGTGGGCATATCCTATGCTTCAGTGGATCCGAAGGGCAGAAAGAGCACGAGGTGGGAGGTTTTATCAGTAACGTTTTTCCAATCAAATCCAATTCATAGAGAATTGTCAGGCAACGTGGAGTAGGTTTTCTGGATATGCGAGAAAGTCGCCTCTGTTGTGATTAGGCTAAGCAACCGATACAGGAGAAAGGCAGTACAGGCCTACGCGCCGGCATCACGCTATGTTGATGAAGCCCCAGATAGCTTTTACGATGACGTTCAATAAGCAATAAAGAATACCGCCACACAGAACGCGACTCTGATGAGAGACTTTAACGCAAATGTCTGTGAGAACAAAATGGAACAAGGGTCAGTGGAAAACATTGGTATAGACAACAGCAACGCTCGAAGTGTGATAGTTCATACCCGTAGAGGCGAATATCCCACAATCTACGCCAATACAAAGAAGGTCTAAAGACCAAGCGTGTGGCTGGAGTGGAGGAAGAAGACGTGTGGCACGAGGCACCGGCAGGGACCAAACGAAACGGATCCTGAAACAACACAATTTAGGCGGGTAAAACGGCGCATGGCATCTGGAAACCAGCATCTCTAAGAACCGATGTCTCGTCGACGTCGCACAGTAAGGCAAGGCCTTCGCCAGCCACCGTCACTGTTCTGGGCGTCGGCGCCACGGCGCTGGGCTTCGTGGGCAGCACGAACAACGCCTGCATTACCTTATACCGTGCTCCGGCGTGCCGAATGGCACGTGACCGGGTGAGATGCGGGGTGGGGCCCTAGGCTGACCCGGCTGAGCTTTCTCCGGCGTCGCAACCTGTGGTAACGAGTCAACCCAGACTACAGAAGCACTCCTACGAGAGCGACGTCGGCGACCCGCGGCCACTTACGACGGTCCGGGAGCGTGTTCTGTTCCCGGACCATTTATACAGGGGTCTTCGCGGAGCATTTAGTTGTGGGTAATGGAGCGGACCACTTGGGGTATTCTCTTTATTTTAAATTTACTTAAATGTCTGCAGTGTGCAATCTATGGATATTTTGTGGCGTCGTTTAATTATCTTTCTCGCCTGCACAAAGAGCTTTCCGTTTCCGTCGCTTTATCCTGCCGTATCTATACATTAGGGTTCATTTTAAATGATCACTTCTGTATCTGGTAAGACATGGAAGTAGTAAGTTCGCAGGAGAAATTATTGGATTGTTACATGCAACCTGAGGATGAATCTCAGAAGGTGCAGAAGGAATCTGTGACAACTAAGAAATGCCACATCAGTCAGAGCCAGATCAGATCAGTTAAAATTACCTCTTCAAAACAAATTATCACTTATGAACGAACAGAATAGGGTCAGTGTAGACAAGCTAAATGACAATCTAACTTCAGTGCTCAGGCAATAAGTAGCAGGTATAGTAGAGGCAACATGTAGAGGACAAAGGCAAAAACTAAAAATATGAAGGAAGTAATCGCGAGACGCTCGTAAATAGGAGTGTCATATACGGCTGATTGAATTGAAAAGGCGGAGCTGATGAAACGGATTAACAGAAGCAAACAAACAACATTCCTCCATGTGACATGGTAGTTATCGAGGAAACCTTTCAAGGAGGGGAGAGCTTGAAAGCAACTAAGAGAGACGTAGTGGCAGTTGTCACGTGTGTTGGTGATTGAAGCATAATGCTTCAAAAACCTTCAGTAGTGCTTTTTCCCAAGACTAAACGGCTATAGTACATGCAGAAAGCTTCCTGCTCGATGTCCCTTTGTAAGAAACCAAAGGCCGGCTAGGAATGCACAAAAACCCTATTGTACGAAGCATATATATTTAATCCAACCACTGGTTACGCAGTACCGACTGCTGGCACGCCCAAAACAGCGAGTGACTGTTTCTTTTATTTCACTGATAGCCGAAGGGCTCCGATACATTGCATAAGTGGGGGGAGATAAAAGCATTGACTAAAACCGACAAAAAAACGAAAAAAAATGGGGGTTAAAAATAACAAACAAAATCTCTTAAATATATATTACACAAAATTGCGTGATTTTCCGGTTTTTGAGGTTGCTTTGCAGTTTTTTCAGAAACGAATAATGAGCTGTGTGCCGCACGCCTGATTACCCTCACGTATGCGCGCGGCGTCTTGCACGAGAGCTGCTGCCCCTGCCTGGGGTTTTTGTTTACGACCACACTAACAGCCTCGCTGTAAAATGCTCTGACAGAAGGGCTAATGGCAGAAAGGGGTTCTCGCCCATGGCATATTCTTTGTTCAGTGCGCCACAAATGTTGTTTACCAAATTTCCTTGTGATGCGGTGCCTTGCACATACGCCATACCACGCGGTGTATCAACAAGAAGCTAAGGTAACACCGAGTCAGGCCGGAACAAGATGGGCTGCTCACTCGGCTCGCGTAGTCGTGTGCAAGTCCCGGTGTTACCCTTAAGGACTGGGTCGATGACCATTTTCAGGCACAATGAGAGTAAAAGACACAAAATTGTGGAAGCATACCACATTAGTAGGAGGGATAGTAAATGCATGAACAAACCTCGGATTAATATTTTGAAAAGAGACAACTTCCTCAAATAAACCAAGACATGACGTTGCTTGTGTACTTGTTCACGGTGACTTAGTGCGTCCCGTGGTGTCAATACAATGAATATTTTGTTCCTCACTTAAAGCCAAGATTTATAGTCAATAGTTGTGTGCCTTTCCTCTCCTCCATTCAACTGCATTGACGCTGTTGTACTATAGAAACTAACACGAACTCTCCCTTTCCCTACTTTATTCAATATTTGCCGCAGAACTCCCACCACAAACCCCGTAGTGCCCAACATTTGCAAAAAATTGCATGAATGGCGTAGAAAACGCCTTCAATAATTTGAATGTGAATTCAGGGACAAATGGTAGAAGGAAATTTTTGAAACCAGAAAATAGGAGAAACTACAATAACAATTAAAGAAATAAAATAACGAAATAAAGCGCCTCTTACACAACGCCATCGCTGTGAGGTCGAACGCAAGCATAAAATGGCAAAAAAACAAGCATAAACGTGAATAAAAACATATGTTAATAATTCGCCGAATATTCAATGCGCTGCTAAATGCAAAAACTGCATACCTGAAAAGTTAACATAATTTAAGTGTTTTTATGTAATTGAATATACAATACTTGGTGAGAAAACAAACAAACAAACAAACGCCAAGCATTTTATCACGCACGAACTTCATCGCGGATTTGTTCCGCCGCACATTTTCTGTCGACTTCCGAAAACGACAACAAAGTAGCTACTGACGCTCACATATTCTCGAAGATCAACCCGAACCTTTCCACGGCTTCTGCACATGCCGCAGGCTGCCACTGCAGGCAGACGGCGGCACTTAGGGCTGCACAAGTATGTAGCGAAGACATAACGCAGGAGGCGCTAGACTGCATTTTCCGATTGGTAACTATATCGATGGTTTCAGATTCGTATGATTTGTTTAAAAAAAAAACCATCAACATTTGTTTTGTATCTGCTCATAAAGAATCTTCATTATCAAACGATAATACTTGGTTATAAAGTTTCCTGTAATTCTGAACTGCCTATAAAGTTAGTACGAAAGAAATATTTCAACTAGAGCAGCCTCCAGAAGTGGGTGGCTGCCACAAGGAGATGCAAACAGAGGCCGCAGCCTGACGCATGCGGCAGCTTGAGCTGGCCCTCTGCTCATCCTCTCTCGGTTGCGCAGACCAGGGTTCAGCATCCTCCAGCAGCCTCAGTTGCCACCCGGAAGCAAGAGCTTATAACGTAGCTGCATCCAGTTCCATCAGACTGCCTGTAACATTCTGCAAAATTTGACATCGCATCTGTAGGAGTTTGAAGGTTTTGTTTCGCCTTTTTTATTTTTAAATTATGACAATATTTACAAACCCTAAATTAAACTATACCCTGAGTGGTCTTTGATTTGGCCTCAATTTCTTAGATGTGCCTTCACCAGCAACGAGAATATAACCACTACAAGACTTCTCAATGGGTTAGAGTAAAATGCTAGGAAGTATTCAATGGTTTATGTAAGAACTGGTTCTCCCTACTTTCGCCAAACTTTTGACTGGGCAACACACATTGCAAATAGTAAAATGCACCAATGTTGTTAAACAACGTATTCCAGGAACCACAATTTATTTGAAATCATACATTTGCCTATATGTGCACTCATTGTGTTTGAATGAGTTCCTTTGTCCCTGTGCGGATCTTTTTTTCAGATATGAAAATTTGTTTGCATGTTATGCACACAAAACAAACTTACCTTTTTATTGCTGCTAGTTCAGAAAAATCAAATATTGTTTCACCCGCATTCCCTCATCTGGAGCGATATATTGTCTTCAGGACGTTCGCAGGAATCACGTTTGCCAAAACCTCTCATGTAAAAAGTATTTCCAGGATGCGTCTTTCCAAAGGCTTCACTACAGAGAGCACCACGCCACATGTGCGATGTCAGTACGCCCGCTATTCTTCTGACCGCTTGCTAAAACGAGCCCACCTTTCGGTCTCTGTAGTCTCGATGTAGAGTACGGCCTACTGGTGCTGACGGCTTTGGTTCGAGTCCCAGTAGGTCAGTTCCTTTTTTCGCATTGCTTAACTTTGGTTTTCTACATTTATTTCTTCTTTTCTAAAATCAAATACATGCTTCGTTTTTCTTAACAATGGTGATTTGGTATGTTTTAGTCGCTTGAGGTACGGGGCGCAGCCATTGACCACGTTGAATTCCCGTTCTCCGTCGCTCGAACAGACATGTCACGTGGGTGCTCTGAGCAGCGAAGCGTTTGGAAATACACTTCCCGGATGCGAAGCCCGATATGAACGCCAGCAAGCAATTTCTGTGTGCATGACGTAAAGTAACTTCCTTAGACACAAGAAGTGCACTTCACCCCTGTAAAAGGGATGGAGACATTATAGAGTAGCTTCCACGTTTACACAGAAGGTATTTTACAAATCGACTGTATGACACACTAAAAAATATGGCTATGGCGGAGGCCATGGTGAAGGCCACACCAATGAGGCTGGCTTGAGACCGGAATGCGTTTCGAAGATGAATATATAGACTTGGCTTTTATTATTGCGCAGAGCAAGATGAGGTTGACAGTGCAATTAGAGAAGCAATGAGTATTACAATTTTATAGCAAAGGCATTAAACAGCTGTCATAGGTTGGTCCTACGCATTAAAACTGGGTAATTCCTTGAGTTCTGAAAAAAAAACAGGAAGATCTCGCGGCTTTAGTGGTCTCTCTGTGGAGGTCGATGGAGAGTACATTTCGTTTACAGAACTCACCCATCGGTAAGCATCTTAAGTTCGACGACAATCTGGGAGTATTCGGTTTCTTGGGCTCTGTTTACCGGGCAAAGATGGTAGTCGTGGCCTCAGTGCGGAAGTGCTTTCTCTCAGTGGTAGGGAATGTGAGCGGTAGCAGGCGTATGTCGAGTTCTGATAAAAGCAACACATGAACAGGTAGTGTTGCCTGGAGCTCCTCACAGCCGGTGTAATAGGACGCTCCCTGAATTCAGGGTGTAGCTCGAAAATTATCAGCGTCCATTTTGTGTGCAACTTTACAAATGTATCTGAGACATGAGACATTAGTCGGTACTCCCAATGGTTCTCTGGGTACAGGAACGCGGCTAAAGCCACAGACTGGCGGGCCTTTTGCCGCTTCAATCGGAAAGGCCTCCAGCGACTACATTGTAATCATAGCCGCAACAGCGAGAATTGCGTGCTTTTTATGAAAAGGTGGGAATGATGTCGAACAATTATGGACTCAGTAATAACTGGCGGGAAAATACATCAGATGGGATGTAGAGCGTGGTCCGCAACGGCTTTGTTATTCTAGCCGGTAGTTCGAATGGTAGTGGGCTGGATTTGCACCACCTCACCTATTAGGTGACAGATGCACGAGGTGCTAGTGCGACGAACATTGACGGCTGGGTCACCATTTGTCCAGTTACAATATCGTTCCTCTGCAATAAAGCAACTGCGTAAAAACTGGAATACAATGCTTCGCATTAGGTCTTGGGACTTAACTGCCCAACTTTGAGGGATAGCCCTGTTGTGGTTTTGTCAAGAAAACGGCCCTAGTTGAGAAGCATAAGTACAGGCCAACTGTTTATGCAGTGTTATTTTACCGCCAGTCTCCAAACTACCATCCCGATGCTTTACCATCTTACCGACTACACTCTTCTGCGGCATCGCAAGGAGGCAAAACAAAACTTGTTCACCTCCTTCCCAGCTGCAAATGCCTACCTATGGAATAGAAGTGCAATAGTGAGATTTGTAGAAACAATGGGTGCACTTTACAAAACCTTAAGCCGGGAATTGAAAACGTAAACGTTGAAGAGCTCGTTTCGCATTACACCTAAGCCTAACGCGGCGTGAGTGGCCCATACAGACACCATCGAAGTGGAACCCTGGTGGGTTCCAGGGAGGTTGTTGTGTGTGTGATGGTTCTAATGAAAATAAGCGGAAACAAACAAACAGGCGATGTCCCTCAGGCGAGCGGCTCTATTTGCTGTGCCACAGGAGACAAAGGCCTGAAAAAAATGTTTACACACAAGAAGTAGGCGACACGCAAAGTGGACACGGACATTATCAATTTACAAAGTTTTGTCAAATCCAGTAACATCAAAAATTGTTAACTCTGCCTTTCTTCCGGTACGTACCTTAAAATTTGACCAAGAGTCAATATGTTTCCTTAAAGAGATCGCACTTGATAGTGAAGGGCTTATAGAAGCATTCAATGTGTTTCGTCCCAGTTCAAAATTATGACACTGGAAGGGTACGTTTTGGAGGTCCTGGCAAACCGCCGAGGTACAGTGCCGGAGGGATGTCGTACAGGTTTTGAAAATGATGCTCCTTTGAGTAAACTATTATAATTTGTTTTGATGCCAGAAGGCTTCTATCCGGCTTCGCCTGCAGCCTGGAGTCCTGGAACTGCAGTCCAACTTTTATTTTAAATGGGCGCAAGTTTCGGAGTGTTCAGCAAGGCATGACTTCTGGGAGACTGTTTGCTAAAACGATAGAATGAAGAGCTCCATCTCACGAATTGAAAGGCAGTGCGTTATAATGGAGGAGCGATGCGCAGAGTGCTCTCGATGCCACTAATTACAGATTTTTATTTATTACTTACGTGTGCAAGTTGTTGGATATTTTTCTAGATGCTTATTGGACAGTACCAGCAGACGTTGAAGGGCTGTTTCAGATTTGGTGCAGATATTCGATGCCTCAACCGATGCAGCATATGCGTTGCACAGCATGGTGCAGTTTGGTCAGTTGTACACTCATAGGCGACTTCTTGTTGCGAGCTTAAAAGATATTGTGTGATGAGTTGATGGTAGTCCAACTATTAAAACAGGTACAACCTTCATAAACGAGTCATTCGCATAAAAGCGAAGGAGCAGCTACAATGACAGGATAGCCGGCCCTGTATATACCTTCCGATACCGCCATAAGAATCAATTAGTGGTACGGGACAGGGATATGCTCAGACCAGTATTTGAATTACAAGATACCCGTATTATAGCTCTCAAAAATCGGCTTTATGAGACTCCCATCAAAATGGTGTTGTTATCAGGAGGTGTTCTCGATTACGAATGCTGATGTTTTGCGGGCCGCAGGCCGCGTGCTGCACAGTTTCTGAACTATGCTGCCAAAGCTTTAACTATGCTGCCAAAGCAGAGTTTCCCTGGGGGGAAACGCCGCTTCAGACATCCTTCTTTTTCAACTGCTTTCCCGTTAAGACAACCTTAGTTGGTAACGAATTCCCCCAATTCCACTTAACATCTTCCTATTACGTGTAGACACCACCCCACTTTCGTGTTGACAAAGACTTCCGCCTTCATAAGGATTTTCCGTAAGGCTTGTTATATCGGTGCGTCCATCAGTTGCCTCTCAGTGGCTGGAGGGTTCAGGAAACGCTATTATTAGAGCGGCCCCTGTCAGCTCACTTGCCCTACCCTAACACCTTACGAAATGGAAGCAACTCCCCAAGGCGTTTAGACGGTTCTGTAAATAGAACCACGAGAACTGACCGGCAACTGACAACCTGTAAAGTCATTCCAACGGCAAAAATACAAGCTCTACATTCTGTGCCTTTATTTTGTACCCCACGATGTTGCTGAGACTTATTCGCTTATACAGAGCATGCAGCTGACTGCTCACATTTCAACGAAAAAATTTGGGAATGGTTCAGGATTCCAACCATGTAACGCACCCGATGTTGCTGTTGCTGTGCGTGAACGACGCATCGAGAGAATACCCACGTGAGCTGCATCATTGGTGGACGTATGACAGCTGATTCAATATTTCTTGGACGACCTCGGCTTCGCTTTATCACCAGACCAAGCAGTTACCGCCGAGGATGGCTTTTGACGTGGCAGTGCCCCGAAGAGATGTAAGACAATTGCGTCCGGGGATCGTCGGGCGTTCTTAGGCAGTGGCGAACACTGGAACACAATTCCAAAACCTAACAGACGGTCTGGACAAGACATTGTTTGGCGACAACTTTTGTGTTAGTTAGCCGAACGCTGTCGCAGAAAATAAGACTTTTTGCGGGATTCCTTGTCTATTCAAAATGCGGTAGATATGACAAGCTGACTATATTATATGAAAACCCTAACGTACTAATGATTTCATGTTTTTATATAAGCAAGCAAAGAAGCCATAAATGAGCAAAAGAACTAATACCGTGAAGCGAGAAGTGATGAAGTGTAATTTCTGACTAAGGAAATGTATGTTCTGTTGCGAGAGAACAGGAACCTTACATCTCAAAACACAAAGCTGACACAAATGTTGGAGCAGCAGTAGCAATCCTAGCGATCCATATATATTAAAGCCAAAGGCATTCTTTCCAACGACAAACCAAGAGACATGATAAAAATGTGAGAATAATTGCTGAAACTATTGTACCCACAACATTGTAAAATGGGAACTATGTCAATGACAGATTCGTTTGATGGCAATAGTTTGATGTCAGACTTACCTGCAAAAAAATACTGAATAGGCATAAGGAGCGTCTTTTACAAGTCTCCAAAATGATGTATTGATTTAACATATTCTAGCTTTGTGCAGTAGAAAGCTACTTTACTTGTGTAGCGAGTCAGGTGACGATGTAAGTGACGACTGATATGATGTTAGGAGAGACTATGCTGGAATCCCTTTCTTCGCCTCGTTCATTGGAAGATGCCGCGGAGTAGCCTGGCACAAGTGTGCTACTTGTACGTAGTTAGCAGCAGGCTCAACATCTTTGCGCAGTTCACCCATCATGTGTCGATGTCTTTTTTTTTAAGACCAGCTTGGCCACTCGGAGCTAATGAAATGCCCCCTCTCGTGAATAAAACGAAGCGCCCTATGTTGGGTTAACTTAACGTCACCAGATTTGATACGGAGGGCTACTATGCAATGGTGACTCCCGAGATTCTCTCGCGTTTTGGGGCACCTGCCTCCACGGGAGCCTTCTTTGTATGAGTGTTGTAGGAGGTCATATCACTTCTGATAATATTTTTTTAGCAAGGTGGGTTCGATGTCGTTAATGAGAGCAAGAACATCTCTGAGGTCCATAATCAAGGTGATGTGGACGTCGATTCAGTGCTTTTGGGTCATTCATGGTCTTGCACATGTAACCCCAATCAGCATGATTCAGGTTCAAAGCACCGACAATGAAACATTTTTCGCAAGGGGAAGTTTCCTAGTCATCCAAAAGAGGCTGATAATTTGGAGGTGTTATCTTTGTAATAAACGTGTTTGTGTTTCATTAGTTCTGTTTGTGAATTACTTCGCTAAACTCTTCATCTGCAGATGCTGTGTCCGCAACGGTTTCGCATCCAATGCCGCAACGCACAAGATTAACCGAAGTCGTTTGGGAAAGTTTTATTTTGGAAGACACCCCAAGACGTCTTCTTCCAAACTGAAGTGAGGTTAGTAATTTCACAGCAAGGAACGAACGGCACTTTTGTTGCGTACGATTACGTCTGCAACTTCACATAAATGTAATTTCGATACGTTGTTTCAGATGCGCACGTATTGGTTTGAAAACTGTAAAGCTCCTATTTCAGAGAACAGTTTCGTTGCGCTTACCAGTACTGATAGGTATGATAGGTTAGGGGTTTCATGCTTCCTGACAAAGACGGAGGAAGTAAGGGGTTTTCTCGCCCTTGGAGCAAGATCGTAAAATAGCAGTTTTAACTTTGTTAGAGCGTAGGTTGATACTGATATAGTGAATGCCGATCTTATTGGGAAGTTGCCCTGGAATGAATGCATGCATTTGGGTCGAATTGAAGGTGCTGAATGCAGGGAATTAATGCGTTCGGGTCGAAGTGAAGGCTGAACGTGGAAAAAATTTGCTCATTGGCGTGTATTATCCTCATCAAACTCTAGAAATCTCTGCATTCGCTTCTGTTTTTTAGCTTCTCCAAAACTGGGAAGTACAACCTTCTCTTATTTGGCTATTTCAACAAATGAACCAACATAATGTTTGAAGGAACGCGCCGTTTGCAAAAATAAGTCACATGCATCGGTTCCTGCATCGCACCGGTTTTTAGTGATTTAGTTCTCGCTCACTTCGATTGTCTCATTAAGACCTTAGAAGCTCTAATGAATGTTGTAACAGAGTTCCGCTTTGTTGAAGACATTTTGGTTGTTTTGAACTGTGATGCAAATGCCGTTTAATGTAAAGCAGGAATGTACTGGAATTGTTTCATGATTCAATGTTCCCCCTTGTCCTAACGCACGAACTCCCAGTCAATGGCCAAATTAGAATTTTGCGCATCTGGTTTTGGTATACAAATATTGGCATCTGCTGTACCTTTGATACGAGAGCCTACAAACCACTTCTGCTTTTCAACTTGGCACACTCAAAGCTCGGTAAACGATCTATAGTCTTGATGTGCTTGGAAAACGCTCTTGGCAAATCTTCCCCACGCTGTCTCATAGAGGCGTTCAGAAAACAAATTTAAAGACTGCTGAGTGCCCGATACCCTCCCCACCTCCTGGTGTCGGTCGCAGAGAGCCTCCAGGCGAGATTTCACACCAACCCACAACAGTGTATTGCCCACGCACAGCGTAGGCAGAGCGCAGGTCTGATACCCTACGTACACACGATTTCGCATAATCTGAAAAACGTGGCCCAGATGTATGCAGCGTATTGCCCGCGCAGAGCGCAGGCAGAGCGAAGCTGTGATACCCTACGTACACACGATTTCGCATAATAAGTAAAACGTGGCCCAGATGTATGTCGTGGACATTGTCTTCTCTGCCCCTTACAAGCTCTCTAAGCTGTGCAAAATGACTGACACGGAGGCAACCCAGCAAAGCGGCTGCGGCACAAATCATCGGCGACCTTTTGTTGGATGTGCAGAAGGGGTAGTCTAACAAATTTCTTTAGCGTGGGGAAAAGTGTAGGTTGGCCAGACTGAGAGATGCGTCAACGATAGGCTGAGGGGCACACGGACAATGTAATGAATCCGCGGGAGGGGAAAGAAGAAGAGGGCTTCCTAGCAAGCCATCCTTCGACTTTCAAGGACTGTATGCCACAACTACAACACACTTCCATCATTGGAAAGTGCAAATCACGGCTCACAAGTGAAATTATCGAATCCTAACGAATCCTTACGCTTGGTGAGGCATGCGGCAGCATGGCTTCTATCACCCTGTCCAAGAAAGAAATACATTTTCTATGCATGCGCCCATAAACATTAGGTTGAATGACTATACATATTGCCTATCTTTCAAATTATACAAGTTGATAGTTCAGCACAGTCTCAGTCGTGTATCTTTCTCTGTCCTTGCCCGTTTTGGTTGGGCTGTTTTATCTAGATTCGCGATTATTGTTTGCTTGCGCGTGTGTGTGTTCAAGCTCACGTATGTGTTGTCCATACATTTCAATTTGCCTTATACACATTTCGCGATGTCGGTCTTCGCCAGTATTATACATCTTTTGTAGTGTTTAAAGCACGTGTGCTTACAGATTCCTGAACTCTCTCATTATCGTCGCCTTCGTAGATGCTATCGTTCCCAACCAAAATGTTCATATCTTATTCGTGCAATGTGCGTGCTTGTGTGTTTAGATATGTGTATGTGTGCGTGTGCGTAGGCGTGCGTGTCCGCGAGGACGTTCGTGTGTGTCCATGTGTGTGCGTCTGCGTGCGTGCGTGTGTGTGTGGCGCCACACTATACTTCGCAACCAGTGTTCTTTTGTTTGTTTCTTCTGTGTACCACCCAAAGGGAATGTCTGGTGCTGTTGGGGGGACTCCAAAAAATAAATAAAAAATCCGAAAGAAATAAAAAACCAACAAATAAATAACAAATAAATACAAAATACCAAATAAAAATAAATAAATAAATAAGTAAAAATAAATAAATGGCCGTGAATCTCGCGGAAATATTTCAGCGATTTGTGTTAGAATTTTGAAACATACTGTCGGTGACCTACGTAAATATGCAAATTTATCATGCGAACCGGGAACCTAGCGGTTCACAAAAAAACAGTTATTGCCGTTTCTTTGCCAAGACATTCATTTATTGCTTTGGCCGACCCCTTCTTCGAAGACAGTATAGTCGGAAAACCGCGGTCTTTGGAAGCACCGTTGATTTAAGTATGGAAGGTATATAATGACCCTCAATCTGCTCCGACGCGGGTGCTTAGGCGCAACCTAAGCGATGAAAATTTTTTTGAAAATTGGTATGCCAACAATTGACTAGATTTGTAAGGTATGCCATCGGTTTTTAAGTTTTTTACTTTCGCTGAAGTGTTTGAGCAATAACAAATAAAATAAAAAACAACAAAAGGTTGGACCGAAGGGCCAAACTCAGTTCCAGTTTTCTGTTAGGAGAGCCAAACAGAGGAAAGTAAATTTTTTAGCTTTACACTACCACACGCTGAGCTTGTTCACTTCATCGGTTCGTTGCTGACGAAACCCGATTCTCTAAGACCACACTGCAGCGCACGCACTTCCAATAAACTGACAATAGTAGTGCACTCGCTACCCCCGCTGCCCCCGCTGACCCAGCATATCCATTCTACAATGTATCCAAAGAGGGTGCTGCCGATTACTTTCGTTGTAGTTCACTGTTAGCAGGTGATAAAATGCTCTTGAATACCTTTGGATTCCTTTGACTATATATGATGCACAAAGTAAAAAGATGGAATTATCTGAAACATTGGGTGACGGCTAGCACGCAATAAACCAGGATCATGTGCTCGTACGGACTGTCAAATTTCGAAAAACGGCTATGTTGCTGGAGGGGCAGCTGTTGTAAGCGTGAACCAATAATAATGATTTCACTCGCACGTAAGGTGGTTTTATGAAGGTGTTCAAGGCGAAGCAGAAAGGTAGTGGTCTAGGAATGTGGGTATATTGGCCTCGTGTACAGGATTTTCTTTGTGCTCCTACTGTTCTTACATAACGAAAAGAAATAAAACATTTCCTACAATATAACGCTCCCATATGCACTTTCCTAGCAGGTTTCACATGTCCCATTCCTGAAACAGGACGAATCCGTGAAAACTCGCTCTTTCTCTAACTTTCATATAGCCTACGTATACACCTGCGATAGAAGAAAATTATGTGGTCCATTGAATCGTATCCCAGCCACGCCTTAGCTAATAAGCGGAAATTCATAATTCTCTTTGTGCCGTTTCACCTGTAACACGCTCATAAATGTCGGAAATCGATGCGATATTGCTCAAACATGTCCTAGTCCGCCGAAAGAAACATTCTTTAGAGCAACTCAAGCTCAATATAAGACTCATCGGGACCCGATGGCTCCTTTAGTATTCCCACGTTGCGACAAG
Source organism: Haemaphysalis longicornis (assembly GCA_013339765.2). Lineage (NCBI taxonomy): Eukaryota > Metazoa > Arthropoda > Arachnida > Ixodida > Ixodidae > Haemaphysalis > Haemaphysalis longicornis. The sequence goes on along the minus strand of CM023454.1, from coordinate 166,406,546 downwards.
TCTAAAATGAGATCAATACTGGATGATGGAGCAGCGATGTATTTACATAGATGAACTATGTACAGGCGGCCATGAAGGCTCGAGCTAAGTGCTTCGTCGTCGTCTGCGTGGGTCGGTCGGAGTTATGTTCCAGCGTCCCTTTTCTGCTTCCCGTACACTGTATTTGGTGAAAGGCAAAGCCGAGGAAGAGCAAATTTGTTTTCTTACACATGTGTGTGGCATTCATCCTCTCATAAATCAGTTATTGCTGCTTAGTTAAATCTTAGTGAATATTTTGTAACAGCTTTTATATATTTAGTGCGAATTTTACCATTGGGAGGTAAATTTGCATGCATACAAGCATCAGCACAGCGAATTCTGGTAGTAATCGGCACTGATAATTTTTTGTCAGCAAAAATACATTACTACTGCAGCCTACAGTGAAACGTTGTGCTTTACCGGTTCAGAAACCTCTTTTCTAAGCGTCCTGATATATAGGCTGGCTCGAGGTTTTTTTCGCGTAAAGGCGTACTGCCATGCTTTTGCGTTATGTACTGCGCCAAGAACCACTGTAAGGCTGGAACCACATTGATAACAATTCTCTATTTAACCCTGCAGAAAAATACAGGCGCAATTTTGTCTTCAAGTTTGAGATTTATAGTTTGCGCAAAGTTTCATTTTTTTTCTCATTTCCGTCATTACAATCTATGCGACAAAGTGAACCTGAGCGATGGAGACACGTTGATGTTGAGGACTATGCAGGGTAGAACGTGCACAAAACCTATTTCTTTAACTCCACAGCATCCAAAATAATGCAGCGCTTTGTAGTGGTTTCTCAGAGACTGCATCTATCTAGCAGTTTGGCTCGCAGTGTTTTAAAATGTGGTCAGCCAAGGGAAAAAAGAAGCGAGGGAATATAAAAAGAAGTAACTATTCTGTTAGACTTGCTGGCGCAATGAATGAATCTCAGTTGTCCCTTTGCAACAATCGATGCTTTTCCATACATTATAAATCAGGCCTTTCTTCCAGGCCCCACCTGGGACGAGAGGTAGCTCTCGTGCTTATCTACTTCATTCTTAGTGAACCACAACCTTTTTTTAAAATCAGTTATAAAAACTACCAATGCCTAGCCTTCGCAGATAACGAAAAAAAATGTTTATGTTCTCGTAATTGAATTACCGCCCCGGGCTGGGACTTTGAAAACTGCAGATTAGGAGTCTTATGGCCATGAGCAAAAAATTCCAAATAGTCCGGGACGCTCTCCAGCTGTTTTTGATTTTCACACAGCCCAGTACAGTGCGCGGTAGATTTAGTGGTGTGCCGGTTTAGTAGAGATATCTTATTAGCCTTAGTCATTAATCATTCAGAGGCTTCACATGGTAACACAGCACAGAAAACATGAGCGCAGAAAAGTAAACAAAGAGTTGCCTCTCCTGCATTTCGTTTCTTGACGAAATAAACCAGCTAGATAATAACAATAACATATCATTATTAGGTACGCTTGTTACGTGTATAGCCCTTCTGGAAATGACACTGAAATAAAATTACGTCCTTGGAATGATAACGTGGCGCCAGGACACAGGAATTGCATTTTGGAAGATGCGAGTGATATATCTACACTGTGTGCACAAGGTCGACATTAGATTGCGGGTACCACTGACTCTTCTGCTCCTCCTTCTTCAGAGGTTTCTCCCGGAGTTATCTTCTTCTTAGCGTGACACATACTTCTCGTCGAAAGCGACCGCCCGAGTCAAGACCGTATCACATCTACACAGGCGGTGATGATGCGTGATGAAAGAAAAAGTGTAGAAGTCCCCACCACCATTGATAAGGATGATGGCCGTGGTGAGCAATGGCCCCAGAACACCAGTGTCGGCCGACGCCGCGAAACAACGTCAAAAGACCTAGGAGGTGCGCTAGACTTCTGAGCAGGGGAACGGCGCCGTCCATCGTTCAGGTCGCAGCTGGTCACGGGAATTGGTTTCAGCAGGTGACAGGCTGGAGACACGGGGTTAAGGAGGGGTGCGTCCACACTTCCCCGCGCTGGGGCACACCGACGCGATCCAAGAGCGTTTGAGCTATGTCCAGTAGCCGAGCCGAAGCGAAGCTGGGGCGAGGACTGGATAAACTTCGCTACCTTGAGCAAAAAATGTTACGTTGGGGCAGGACACAGGAAGAGAAGCAATGGAAGATGCGAACAATGTATTAACACTACGTACATGATGTCGGCCACCAGGGACCCCGCGGAGATGTCTCTTCTGCTCATCTTTCTTTAGAGATTGGGCCCAGAGTTTTCCTCTACTTCTCGCCATGACAGAATATTTACAAAACAATTGTTATGTAGTGAATTGCCAAAATGCCCAGGGGTAAACGACCTAGAATTGAGTGATGTTAGAAATATTTGTTGTTCCGCCAAAGTCGCACTACTGCTTGATACATTTGATGTGGTATAAAGGAACCGGCTCGCGAAATAGAAATACGTCTTGTAAAGCTACACAATGTGGCTTAGTAAACACTCCAATTTAAATGCAATGAATGCTAGCGTGGTACCGTGTTTGTAACACGCATAAAAGTACAACTAATCATCATCAAGAGCTTATTCAAGTAAACTGCCGGAAAGGCTTCTCCCATTGACCACCAACTGCTCCTATGCTGCGCTGTTCGGGTCTACATTTCCATCCGAAGTTACTTAAATGAATCCCTTCATCGCACAAAAGGCCTTCCCCTTCTTCTACACGCGTCTCTTGGTGTGCACTCTGTCACACTAATTGTTCACCAACGGTCGGTTCGTCTTTCCCGGGGTAGCTTCACAATGGCTTCGACAGTTGAAGGCACAATGAACTCCTCTGCTAAGCTTAATCCGAAAGAGTTTTTTATACCTTCGGTGGAGCGTTCCAAAACATCGCCCGACGACTAGTTCTAGCCATTCTGGTGAGCAAAGCCTGCTACGGGGCTCTGTGTTTCCGTCTCACGAAACGTGAGACGGAACAGCTCGAGACGCTTTACAGGGCAGCCCTTTGTGTCATCACGGGGCTTCCCCGACACACGAAGGTCACAGAGCTGCACCGCTCTGCTGGCCTTCCTACTCTCGAAGAAACGGTCCTTGCCCGGTCCGGAGGAGTCTGCGATCGCCACGAGCTCACACCGCAATGGTGCCGATTACTGACCGCTGATGGCCATATTCCACCGGCGGACACGCCGCTTATGAAGAAGCATATCCTGCCATAGGAGGACAGGCTTGTTACAGCGCAAGAACCTGCACCCTTCAAAACTCAGCGTCGGAGGAACATGTCGCAGCGGACCTCACAGGTTGTAGCCGGTGCTACTTCTCGGAGCAGTAGAACACTCGAGATAGCTGTGGACGCGTCTTTGCAGGCCTAGTCCTGTATGGCGGCAGTAGCCGCTTTGTCCAACTCCGATGAACTCCAAACCATTCGACTAATTTCGCTGGACGCCGACCCCGATATAACAGAACTTGAGCTTTTTGCCATAAAGAAAGGTATTCACCTTGCACGCAAGGTTGTCAACGATCACCAAGAACACCGTTACGACTGGGTGGAAATATTGATTGACTGCACTGAGGCACTAAAATGCCTCATTGGTCCACCCAGGAAAAGCAGCACCGCCCACGCTATTAAGTAGAAATGCGAGGAACTCAGGCTGACTCTGGAGTACTGGTAACGGTACGCTGGATTCCTGGCATTCAAGGGCACCAAGGAAACGAGAAGACTCACGAACTTGCGAGCACGGATTCTTTACACCGCTCCCAGTTCATGCTGCCTGTGACCATATACTTTGCTTACTGATCCGGATGTAGAGCGCCGCCGTCGACGTAATCGAAGGAGGCAGGAATTCGCCACTACTATTCCCCATGCGACGACCCCACACCCCCTGGTATACCCCGAGGTGCTGAGGTGTTCCTCAACCGGGCGCGGTCGGGTACGTATATACAGACGACATGGTTTCTCGATGGCGGAATTACGCTCCCCAACTTACATCCCACGATGGAAACCTCTCTAACAGTGGTTCCGCTGCGGCGTTTCATAGACCAGTCCGTTGCTTTGCCTGCAACAGAGATGTGACCCCCACAATCCTCCATCTCGTCTGGGACTATGGGGCATTCGATCGGCTTCACGCCCAATATCGTCCCGCCTTGGTCCTCTCCTATGAGGACAGGATCAGTCCACGTGATCTACACCAAGCTACGTTGGCTGCGTTGTGGCACTTCGTTTGCGAGGCAGCCATGGCCGGACATTATTAACCCCCTCCCTCAAGCCTGCGGCCTCGAGCCATCCCAAATAAAAACATTTGTCTGTCTGTCTGTTCATCTTTCAACATGGCAAACGTAAATGTAACAACAATTTTTTTGAAATTGTGATATCTTCGACTCTACTTTGTTCCCGGATCCAGTTAGCTCATTTTTGTACCTGGGTGTTACTCGTAATAATATTTGTTCGATGGGCCATTAGGCCGAGTAAGGTGACAAGTTTCAGTTCCGTGTGTCTCACTGGCAGTGTGCACTGGTTGTCAATTTGTCTTTTTACTTAAAGTTAGCTTACTTTTAACTATTTAGGATTGCTCTACGTGTGCTCACCAACCCATACGTATTCTGCGCCAGATTTCTCTCTCGTGGTTAGGGTATACTGCTTGTAGATGTTTCTTTTGAGTAAGAGTTAGCTTACTTTCAACTACTTCTGAGTGGTTAAATCACCAGCCCATACGTATTCTGCACCAAATTTTTCTCTCGTGGTTATGGTCCCCAGTAAAAATCACAACACGAATACTGCGAAAACCTTACAAAAATTTCTGTCGTAGGACAAAAAACTTTGTTGTGACCAAAGAAGTCCTGTTGTTGGGACAAAGCCATTTCTTGTTATCGCACACATTCCTCTCGTAACGACAGAGCTATTTTCTCAACAAAAATATTGCTTTCTTCACAACAGAACTGCCATATACCCTACTCTCCACAGTAGACCAAAACTTTCAAATCGTGTACAACTACAGCGGAAACATCAGGATCACGACAAACAGGATTTCGGAACAAATTAACATCAAAATCATGGCAGCAATACGACACAACAGAGAACACCAGAATCACGACTCGGCAAGGCTGCGACAAGACGACAGCACGAGAAGCGAAAATACGCGAAATTTCTTTTGTCGCCTTTTGCGACTGGTTCGGCCTACCTCGCTGTTTCGTTCGAACTGCCCTTGTTTTATCGTGCTGCCACTGCCAAAATGCTGTTCGGAACTTCTGAGTATGCTTTGTTCTGGTTTTGCAATTCAACGTTTTGGGCACATCGAGGCCAATCCTGGACAAACCATAGAAAAATTACTTGATTCAATTCTAGCAAAAGAAACCACTATAGAAAAGACACTTTGCGATATCGAAGAAAAATTAGCTTTGATCTGTGATCACTCTGCCAAGTTGGTATCCTTAGAGGACACTGTGCGAAACCTTCAGAATGTAATTTAGTGTTGACTGACATGGAGGCTAAAGCAAGAATAAACAATCTCATAGTTTGTGGCATTCGGGAGAGCGCAGATAAAAATTGAGAAGTCAATGAACACAAAGTATTATAATCTTTATTTTCTGATCGCCTTGGCATCCAGGTATTGCCTCTGGAACGTATACATAGGCTTAGCAAAATAAGCGCAGATCAAGAACGACCTGTGATCTTGCGATTTTTCATTTTAAAGAAAAGGTGGAAGTTTCTAAGAATTAAAAAGCTAAAGAGGACGAATATAAGTGTATCGGATGATTACTTGCAAGAAACACTGAAGAAAAAATGCTTCTTTGCCTCTCCGTCAAAACCAACTAGCAAAACCGCACGAAAGGTAAACTCGTTAACGATACGCTGTTCCTCAACGATCATGCCTACACTTGGGATATTCAGTCTAATCTTCGTGCTCTACTTTCACCTCACCAAGGCACTGTCCCTAGTAAACCTGGCCGTCACGATTGGCACTCTAAACCATCCGAACTAAGTATATTGCAACGTAAATGCCCACAGAGTTGTTAATAAAATCGAACCGCTGGAATGCTCATCTTTGCTACATAACCACACTTGATTACGGTAAAGAAACCTAGTTAAATAAAGACATTAGCAGTGATGAAGATTTTTCTAAACCGTTTAGCGTTCTTCGTAAAGACCGAGTGGCGAGGGGTGGGACGTGGTATTGCTAATAAAAGATACACTCAGATACGAGCTCCTGCCGTTATTCGACGGGCACCAAAGTGTGTGGTGCAAGCTTTTTTTGGGTGATGTCGTCTTAGTAATTGGAGCAGTGTATCGGCCCTCCGGCAGTCCCATAAATTTTCTTAATCAGCTGGATGACCACTTAACAGAGATAGCTAATAACAGAAGAGGAATTATTCTTCCAGGAGACTTTGTTAGATGTGATGGTGACTGAGCTGCAAGGATTGCGGGGCCCACACGCCGGATGCACGTCCGCCGTGTGGGCCTCGCAATCCTTGCAAATAAATGGCCGCCACGATCCCGCAAATAAATGGCCGCCGTGAGGTATGGGGATATCGAAATGAAATTCTTTATGAGGGGATCGCTTGGGTCAAATATGAGATGCTTCCTCATTATCCTCATGCGATAATAATGGTAAGTCATAAATTAGGTTAAAATTCTAGGAAATTCCGGCAGAGTGTGTTGGGTATCAAATTAAAAATTTCGATGAATAAAACCCTGCGGGGCAGATAAAAAGGGCATCCCTCTGATCAGTACTAGTTAGGAGTAGATAAACTGAGCAAATGCATTGCATGTACTAGAACGGTAGCACAAAAGGAATTGTGGGGTCAAACGGAAGGGTTTGCGTTACAAATAATAAACAAGGCAATGACCGCATTGTAAGATCATTATGTGCACTCACTTCAAAAGTAAAAATTCGGTGTTTTGTCGCACTCTCATCTGAGGGGGGCTGTACAATTATTGGTTTCCGTGACGGAATTCGCGTGTAGCTAAAGCGAACACATGCTACTTAGTAATGGCAAGTTCACATTTGATTGACGGCAATATTGTAAGCGGGAAGCTTTGAAACGTGAAAATTCATTTATTTCACTTGTTTATTATCTTCATAAACAAACACTTTGAGGAACACTTAGTCTTCTTCTGGACTGATTATCATCATCGTTGGTTCCTGGACCGGTGTTCGGAGATGGCTGTGTTGTAGAATAAACGCCCTACTTCATCAAGTACCCAAGGCCCTTACAATTATAAAAAACTGTCATCCGCTGCTTCAGAAGGATCAATCGTGCTTGCGGCATTTGACCAGGCCATCTTTAAAACGTGGCTTCGTCGACACAATCCGGCTCGCAATGTCAAGAAAAAAGTCCGCGGAGCCACCAAAACAACGCTTGTGAACAGCCACAGGGGTAAGGTAGAAATAGAATCGGGGAAACTGTTTTTAATGTTGGGAAAGGTCAATATCCACAGCCACACACTGCTCGCTGTGCTTCGCTTCTCTATCTTCTATATCTTGTATAGAGAAGAATTTCGCCGGGTTGGCGAGTTTTTAATGATCGAATCACCACTGGGCGGGTATTTCTTAGGGACTGCGGTACCAGTAGAAGACGTCTCAGTACCTCGGTGTTTCTCCGTGCCGCGCGAGGATATCAGACGTCCAAGCGACCACGAAAACCGGTAAGTGTCAGTTCCTCGGTAAGTCAGCAGCGACATGTTTAAAGAGCTCGAAAGAGAACGTCCAAACCATCTCAGGGCTGTCAGATTTGCCCATAAATTCTGTCCCCAACCCGCTAAGGCGGCGGGCCATCCCACAAGCGCTTTGTCCTGGCGGGGCTTCCCTGTGAGGCTCCATTTAATTCGTGCAAGCAGGACACCCGATTTTTTATCCCCAATTGATGTTTATTTTCTCAGTTGTGGTCAGGTTGCCGTCACTGCCTTTACTTGGAAATGTGCAGCAGCTACTCGTCCGGGCGTGATTACGCCGTTGTTGGCTGCACCAACAATCAGCCTTAGTGCAAAGAGCTCATGCAAAAAACGTGTGAAGTGAACCACGACAAACGAAGTGTCTGCATGCCTGGAATATATCCGCCCCGCAAACTTCCTGCGCCCCTTGAGTGCCGCGGCAAATTGGTCGCCGTGCTGAATCGAAAAGACTTCGAACCAAGTAAATTTTCCAGAATACCCACGGTCGTAAGCTGTTTCAGGAAGCACTGTTGATTTCATGCTCATGAGTAAAATTCATCTCATTGAAGGGAAGCCGACAAAAATTTCCAGGACGCCTGTGCTGCAGCTGTGGTATGCGAAAAAGTTGGGCCGAAACCGAATTAAAAGCGTCGCGGTGGTGTAGAATGCCCGCTTGTGTCAAGAAAGAGCTCTTCGCGGTCCCCATTTGCCCCTGAAACGCTTAAGTTCTTTTAAGCAAACCAACTGCCGTGAATTCTTGGTGTATCAAATATGTTGTCCCGGTTCGGCAGCAGGAAATAGTGTCAAAAGGTGGGAAATATTTTTCTTTATTTACGTAGCTAGATGTATATAGGTGAACAGAAAAAAAAGGTATTTGTGGTATTGATGCTGCTATCCAGAAAGCCAACCTTATTGAGTACGTATGTTTCTCATCTTAGTTATACTTCATATATGGGTCATCAAAGACCATCTATACTTTCTTTGAAAGGCGATGACTATGGATATGAAGTGTTATTCAGGCGAATGTTAAAGATTATTGGGCTACTGAGCGAGGTCCGTCGAGAAGACAGACAATTACATTCAATTGCCTGAAGAAGTGCGAGACGGTAAGTGTACTTTCTGACACTTTGGAATCCTTTTAACGGAAGAGCAGAAGTAGATGTATTGAGAATGGGAGCACCCAGACTGTAGCCGCAGTTTGCCGCGTTTTATAAACAATATCTGCAACCTTATCTTTCTTTATCGGCTATTGAGAGCATTTGTAGTAGGAAATATAGTTTATTTTTCTTTTTTAGCCCTACTTGGCCACTTTCGTTAGGCTTGAAAAACTGAGAGGCTCCTATTCAAATGATATATAAGCACGCTATAAAGCAGAACCGCGAATATTTTGGCAGGTCGGTGCAAAATATGGGCCCTAAGCGATCTTTTTTGCTACCCTTTCCAAAAACCGTCAATCTTTCGCCTTTGTCAGAAGGCCCAAAAAACGCATAACCACCGGATGAGAAAAAAAACCCAATCGTAAACGTGGTAAGCGAGAAAAAAATTTACCAAGTCAAAAGATCCCATCGAGCCCGAATATCCAAAAGCACCGAAGATTCATTCGGGCCTTCAAATACATCCAGATGAAAGGTTCAATACAATGAAGGTTCAACAAATGTGAAGAATGTATTCGAGACACTTCCGATTCCTTCGGATAAAACGGAATGCAGTGTGTTTGACAAAGGTCTGTCATAATGCACGACACAATGATTTTATTGGCACTTTGACCATTTCCGCTGTGGTATGAATACTTCACCCAGGTTTTCGTCTGTATTACCTGTTGAACGTGAGCTTTTGTACCAAAAACACTGGACCACTGTAACCAAACCTTGTGACTACTAAAGATAGTTGTGTTTGGGTGTGAGGACAGAAATCTGTCAGCGTTTAATCCGTTGGGTTTCCCGCTGACAGTGGCTTCACATCAATAAATACATGTAAACATTGGCGTCAGAAAGTTACAAGATTTTGTAAATTATCCTTAGGTTAAGGAAACGAACCTCTTGAGCAGAGTGACCTGGAGAGGTCTTCCAGGAGGAATACGCGCAAGCAGTCTACAACATTGCACCCATGAATGCCCAAATGCTTGAACGGGCCTCGGTTCAGTGACCATGCTCTCGTGCATTTATTGTGTGCGCATTTGAACGTATCCGGTGTGGGCGTACTTTTGTGCTTGCGTCGCCACCCAATTTCACTATAAATCGATTCCGCGAGCAGTAAGTAGCCACCATTCCTGATAAACCGACCTTTCTCCTGTAATTTATACTTCTCTCTTATACAGTACTTATCCTAAATTTAAATTTATTATGCTCCAACCAATGCATAGACCAAACCCAACGTTTCGATGACGCCTCGGCTTCTCCTTCAGGGGTGACTGGGGCCACACTGCAGCTGCGTCTTATAGTCTTTCACTGTAGCTGCCCTCGTGTAAAGCCATTCGCTGCGGCCCGTAATCTGTTGTGTACACAGAAGCGAGAGTGCCAAGCGAGCGATTAAGGTTCAAAGGGGTTCGTAGGATATGGCACAACTCAAGGAAAAGCCGTTTCCTCTAGTTCGTTTCCCTTTCGGGGATAGTCGTTCCAGAGAGGTTTATTTTTTTGTCGGCCACTTCACAGTTTTGGGCGACTGCACTGCGTTCCCAATTGGGTTTCCGTACGTCGTATTTGTGTTGCCTAATCCTCGGCGGTTTGGTTTTGTTTTCAGCGATGTATGAGACGTTTCACTCACAGCACGGAATGCGGTTTGACCGTGGGCACTCTCTCTATTGTCGGCCGGTGTTTGGGGCGGAAAATTAGGCGGCCTAAAGTTCTCGAAACCTTCTGGGTGATTTGAACTTGTACTCCTCTAAAAATTCGGGCCAAGGCCTTGCTCGTTCCTGGCATATAAGGCACCGCCACGCGCTTCGCAGTTCCGAAGGTCGATATCCTCGGAGAGTTTGTAACCCTGCTCTGCTCTTTGCGACGGGTAACGGAGTGAAATACCATTTTCGGGTAGCTGTTTTTTGGAGGTCCGCAATTAAACGCGTAATTCTTTTCTATGTTCCGTTCCGATTTGGAGGAGCAAATGGCATCAGCTCTTTTAAATAAAAAGGACACAACAGAGGCTTTGTGGTTAGCGGGGTGGGCTGAAAAATAATAATGGTACCGATCGGTACCTTTTGGCCACCGCGCTAATTTTGGCCCACCCCGCTAATCAAAATGACTCGGTTGTGTCCTCTTTGTTTATTATAGCTGATGCCAATTGCTCGTCCGAATACCAACGTAAAAACGAAGTAATTCGTTTAACTACGGAACTCCAGAAAAACGGCCCTCCGAAAAAGTAAATTCACTCCGTTAGCCGCCGCAAAGAGCAGAACGGGGTGACACACTCTCCGAGGACATCGACCATCGGAACTCTGAAGCGGGTGCCGGCGCCTTATATCCCAGGAACGACAGAGGCCTTGGCACGCGTTTTCAGAGGAGTAGAAATTCACTTCGCCCACAAGCCTTCGACAACTACTGGCTGCCTAATTCCCCACCCGAAAGACCGGCCGAAAAATAGAGAAAGGGCCCGGGGTGGTTTCTTAGTGCAGCGCCCTATACATTGGTTAAAGCAAAAACCTACCACAGAGGATTGGGCAACACAAAAACGACGCATGGAAACACAATAGGGAACGCTGCGCAGCCGCTGAACACTGTGAAGGGGCCGACCACAAAATTCAATTCTCTGGAATGACCATCCTCGAAAGGGAAAAGAACTGGAGGAAACGGCTTTTCCTTGAGTCGTGACATATCCAACAAACGTCTGGGAACCTCAATCGCTCGCTTTGCACGCAACGATTATGTGCCGCAGGGAAGGCTTTGCGCGAGGGCAGCAACAGTGAAAGACTATAAGACGCATCTGCAGTGGACCCCAGTCACCCCAGAAGAAGAAGCCAAGCCTGCTTCGAAACGTCGAGTTTTGTCTATGTATTGGTTTGAGCATGATTAAATTTCAGTTTAGTAGCTTCGCAACTAGACAGAAAGCTGTCAAAAATGTTCACCTTCAATTACTTATCCTCCTCTGCACTTGCTTCTCCACCAGTTTCCCAATCTTGACCCCACGAAACCCTTTTTACCTAAAAAAAGTGACACCACCGCTCGTATGTATAGTTGCCGGTATCACCATAAAGACATTCGGCAGTGCGGTCTTCGCAAACCTCATAAAAAATAAGCTAAATCTCCTTAGTCTACTGAAAAAAGCGGTAGTTTGGTTTTTTAGCTCTATTGCTAGAAAATGCTAATGCGGAATAATTTTTTGCCAACTTTTGTAGAAAATCTTGCATCCATGGTACATAAAATGCAGCCTACTGAGTGCACACAAAACATCGGCTCCTGTTCAATATAGCACAACCTTGCAACATGGCATTAAAATATTCAAATGCTTTTTGTTGCCATTATCTCAAAAGGCCCTGGGTCGCGTATTTGCAGGTGTCTTTGCTCTAACACGCGCGTATTACTGGTGGCCACCCCTCTATTTGTGCACACGAGAACAGACTTGGGCCCTTTGGCATTCACCGCTAGTCACACCTTTGTATCCTAACACAGGTTGTCTATCGGTCAACTCTCCCCGCAGCGCGCACCCCATCTATCACACCCATCGCAACCTAACACGAGCAGGTCAGGAACTGCTCGTGTGAGCAATTAGCAGTGGGCTAACTATTGACACGAGCTAACTGCTGGAAAGCTAGCAGTAAGTGAGATAGCAGCGAGTGACTCAGACACGCTTGAACACAACCTGTCACTAAGCGTCTCATCCAAATTTTCCATGCTGGCTATCCCCGAACACTCCCTGCGCCTAAAAGAAGCCTTGCCGTCATTGGAGTTCACCCGCCTACCTCTGCACCTTCGTGGAGTGGAAGCCTTAAGCCAGCGCAGTCCACCACAGCAGATATAACAGGACCAGGAAAGCGGATCGCTCGTCATAGTATCGAGCGACTGAGAGACGTTGGGAGACAACCCGTCACTAAGCGTCTCATGAGAATTTTTCAGGTACCGTTATAACATCTTCATTCAATTTTCCTGAGTCGCTCGCTTCTATAAGGTGTAGCAACACGTGATAAAACACCTTATACAATGAAAGAACTTGCTAAAATGCTCTAATATCTGGTTACCAAACACGATAACCTTGATATGGATGCGCAGGATGGCAAGAAAATTATTTAGTTTGTTAAGAAGGCCATAAACATATCGAAGGAAACTTCGCAGAGCGACTGCAATGGTGTTCGTACTTTTCGTAAAGATAATGAATTCCTGAAAAGGGAATACCAAAAACCCAGAAAAGATCTGGCAGCTGCGAAGGCAGACATCATTGAGTTGAAGCACATTTTAGGCCAAATAATAAACACAATAACGGAATGCAATTTGATTCAAACGAGTACCTGAAGGGCATAGTTCAGACGCTTGACACCAAGTGGAACACAGGGTTCCTTTAATCGGAGGTTGACGTCATTCAAAGGGTGCCGTCAAAAGACGAGAATCCCAATATATCTGTTCGGTTCGTCTCTCGATCTTCGCGCAGTAAAGTGCTACAATCTGCCAGGAAAAAAAAGTAACTCCCGTTGACTTTCGGTTTGTCGAAGATACACCCAAAAAAAGTACCAATTCCGAAAGCCATCAACTTGCGCATAGAGCAGGGATGGAAATTATCTTGGATCAAAGAAGGGAAGATCGCAGTGGACAAAGCTGAGAATTCCCAAATAATTCACTTCACCCCAGAAAGCCATCTCAAAGAATGGTTAAGCCCGAAGCACCACTGTTGGTATCCGCCATGCTGTCAATTATCATCCCAGCAGTTGTTACAATTCAAGCTCCAACTTTGGCGTCCTATATTGCAACATGTGCAGTATAATAACATCAACAGCCTCATGATTGTGCTAGGTTCCCTAAATTTCAATTGCGACGTAGTTGCTCTGACAAAAATTTGCTTAAGCCTGATCAATCGATCAACATGGGGGAATATAAAGCTGATTGTGAAAGTCGACTGACGAAAACTATAGGAGAAGGTGTACTAGTATTCACAACAAAAAATTGCAATTTAAAAGTCTGTGCATCCTTAAACAGCCTGTTGCCCTCACACCAGGACAGGCTTTTTGTCGATCTTTGTAATGGGATGATTGTGGAGGGTGTCTAGCGCTCTCCCACTTCTAAAACAAAATCATTTGTCAACACATTTGCGAACATGCTGGGTAATATCGCGACAAACATGCGGAAGGCCATGCTGTGAGGGGACATAAACATTGATCCACTTTCAAAATGTAGCCTAGCATATGGAATGGAACGGATGACTTTATTATAGGAGGAGGACAATAGGCCCTGTTGTGTGACACGGGGAAAAGAGGAGGGGAAGATTGTTTATATAAAGTCTGCACTGCACGGTGTGCGTTCACTTAGCAGGATATGCACAGGTGAAGTTGTGACGAGGACACTCTAATACGACGATGATTGGGGTATCCAAAAGGAGCCGTTCAGGAGCCACAAAGGGTGTGTTTGGGGGGACATCTAGAGAGTGGGTGAACGATCCGCCATCATAATACTTTATAGAGACCTGTTTTGAGACCGAATTCCGGAATTTTTTGTAAAATTTGGGTGTTGTGTCAGACTTGTTCGACATGTTCTTCAGAAGTCGTCGGGCGGCGTTTTAAGGAACTGGTCGCGGTCAGTCGAGTAAGCTAAACAAGCCCAGATGAGGTGGAAAAGGTTCGGTGTATTGTAGCTGCCACACTAGGGGCACCGAGGACTAGCAAGGTGCCTAAGCGTTGTCCATTTGGAGATGACGTCCGCAGTGTATGCCGAGTCAGCGTAGACGAAAATTTATCATGTTCTTGGCAGGGACTGCAGAGGAGGAAGGAATCCAGGTGGTGAGGCGTCCGCAAGCCGTTGCCGGCTGAGGTTCTTTTTTCGATGGTATTTTTGCTGCCAGTCCATTTCACATGCCTGTTGGGGCTCAGGTCTTTTTTGGATGGACGCGGTAGCCATGGGAGGATCCCGTAAACACTCCTGGGCAGCATTATGGGCCGAATGGTTTCCGTCAGCTCCATATGTGTGAGCAGGAGTCCAGACCTGGCGTATGTTGAACCCTTCGTGAGTGAGGTCGCGAATTTTGTAAAGAATGTTGGTTCCCGTAGAATTGGGCAAGAAGGACCTGTTCAGTTCGCGTAGAGCGACATGGTAGTCAGTGATGACACGGAACTTGTTGGTGGTGATAAATGAGGTCGCACTTCGTTTGGTCTGAATGGCGCCGTGGATACTGAAAAGTTCGGCTCAATGAGTGAGACCTTATGTGTTTGTTATATTGCGAGAGCCATCATGATGGGGGATGTCAGGGCAGATCCAGGCCACCGTTGCTGTTGTTTCGTTCATGCATGCGTCGGTAAAAATGTCTATTTCATCGGGAGCTTTGTCGTTGGCGAGAGTGCCGACATATTGTTCCCGTACAGCGCGGTTACGGCGAGAAACGGGTCGGCGCCTGGGTGGCCCAGGGCGGGTCGCTCCCAGGGTGGAATAACAGGTAGAAAAGTGTCAGCTTTAAAAACACTGTTTAATGTGTACCACTTCAAATTAGATTGTCCTTGAGGAACGTGTTAAAATTGCTTTTGAAAGCGGAGCGTCGTCTCCTCTACCAGGTTAGCGATGGGGGGAAGCGAAACTTCTTCCGAGAGAACGCCTGTTTTGGTATGGAGTTGATGCCCCGAGATGGTACGGATTAGATGTCTGTTGAGGATGTTCAGCTCCTTTAAATGGTGGGGACGCCTAGCATATAAAACATTGTTTGAATCCTACGGTTTCGCTATCCGCATTAGGCATGAAACAAGAGTGGGCGACACATCTAGTACGCTCATAAATCACAGTCTGTGCAACTTCGACGTATCGCGCTGTTTTTCTTAAGGCATCGAAAGTCATATAATAGATCATTACCACATTTTTCTACTTGCTCTTTTCGAACGCGACTGAGCTCAACCAGTTATTTTGCCGAGAGCAGAAGTAGATGACCAGTCCCTGCGCGAAAGCTTCTGCGCAGCAAGAAGTGATATTCTATATGTCATTGATGCTAACAATACGTATGACTTTTAAAGACAGTAACCAAATGAATGAAAAACACTAACCCACGCCCAAGAAAAGATTACAAAACAACCCATGCGTCCTTCGCTATCATTCAGTGAACTTACCCAAACAAATTAAAGATGACACCTAATATGGAAACCAATATAGAAGTCCAGGAGGCAAAGTAGTTGCCCACTTACGCCGCAATAAGAAAGAGTAATATACCCGCGTGACTTTATGCAATACAAAAAAATCCACTGAGTTTTGGGAAATAATTACCTCTGTCATAAAAAAACAACCAATATGCGTGATGTTACTGATACCGCTTAGCATGGTTCATCTCAGATGCAGCTTGCCAACTGTTTATACGAATATTTCAGAAACATTGTCTACAATCGAGCATTGCGATTGCCTTCTCTGGCAAATCTTAGACTCCCCGCTCCTACTGTTAATTCCTTTGTTTTGATTGACATCACTGCGGCGGAGATAACCTCAACCATACGTTCACTGCCTGCGGAAAATTCAGCGAGATATAATAACGTTACAGTAAGAATGCTAAAATCAAATGCAGAGGTGCTTATAATATATTTAGAGAAAATATTTAACGCAGCCTATAATGCTGGGACATGCTGGGACATAAATAAAAATAATGACTGCAATGTTTTTGAAAACTTTATGCCCAATATTGTACTGAGTGATATGACATGTGTAAAAACCTATAGCTCAACGGGTTTTGGCATTCCTTATAAAATACGACATATTAGCACCCCGACAGCGTACCTTTCATCCCCAAATATTCACTACCATGGCTTTCAAATAAATATATCAAATTCCTCGTAGAATAATGGCAAACATGTTTCAGGGTTGTTTTCGATATGGTTGACCACGATATACTTCTTCAAAAGCGTAATTGTTATGGTTTTCGAGGTTTTTCTTTAAACTTCTTTCAATGCTATTCGCAAAGACACACACGGCGTGAAAAAACGAAAATGCTGTTAGTGTATTCCTGCCAGTAACGCGTCGTATTCCGCAAGGCTCTGTTATGAAACAAACTTTCTTCGCACTATACGTGTAAGATTTTTCCGATTGTATAGATGAAGGCCACGCTGTAATTTCCGCAGACGACACAGTGTTTCTAGTCCTAGGGTCGAGCACTGCCAGATTAGACCCGCTTCCAACAGAGGACTTGAAAAATAGAACATTGGCTCTTCCAAAACCGACCAACGCTTACTGTAAATAAAAACAACTATGTCGTAATCTCATCTCCCAAACAAGCGAAAAAATTATTAACCCTAAAAATATGCAGTTACGCAATCTAAAAGTCAAGAGTAGAAAATATTTGGGCGTCACCCTAGATGCCTCCCTGCACTATAAAGAACACATAAACGACGTCTGCAGCAATCTGAGTCATTCCAGTTTCATCTTGTTCCAGCCACGCTTCCATCTCGTTTATCAACGTTAAAGGCAATTTTTTTGGCACCTTCCACGGCTATTTACCATCTCCGTCGAAACATGCGGCAATACTTATCTATCATATATTAAACCAGTTAATATAGTGCAAGAAAAGCCCGCCGAAACATAACGTTTTGTCTATGCACGATTTATTCGGCACTGCTGTTGAGGCACCTAGATATAATGTCCTTTTTACTTTCCCGTGACAACAATATAGCTTGTGTCACCCAGACCATGTTATCAAACGATTCCTTATCATCCTCAGACCTTATAACACCGCTCAGAAATACAAGAAACCCGTTCACGCAACAACGTCCACCTTCCGATGGCACATGACTGTTATTGCAAACGAACTGTGCAATATATTGGAGCTAAACTATGAAATATTGTACACCATCACAATAAAAAAAATCAAAATGTCTGTAGAGCGCTCAAGCAGTACATGCGTGGCCACAATCACGCATCGCTCATTTATTTGCTGAAAGTTTGCTGAAAGTTCATTTGCTGAAGTGGGATTCTTGGGACCCCCACATCGTGGATTGTAGTTTGAAGAGGTCACGATCCTAACTGTTGAAGCGCTCTCTGCAGGAAAAGCGTGAGTGGTTGTCAGGTCCTCTGTGGTCCCGATATAAGTGCCCTCACAGGTCGTCGGGGACTACAAAGCTGGACTGCATGAAAAGGAATAAATATTTGCGCAAAAACAGGAGTAACCAATGAAGTAAAAACGGACACAGAAGTCGGCGTGTGTGCGCGGTGTGTGTCCGTCTTCACTTCGTCCGTGTATAATAAAGAAACAGGACCACTACCAGGCGTGCCCGTCGCCACACCCTCCTCGGGTCCGCTAGAGATGTGGCAAGGTCCTGGGCTCTTTTGGCAGCACAGAGATATGACCCAAGGTTGGTAGCCTGTGTAGATGGAGATAGACGTTTGAACCAATGACCGCTGCTAATGATAGCTCTATCCAGATGAAGCGGCTGAACAGTGACAAGCAGATTGAGTGGGTGACCACTCCGAGGGGGTAAATGGCAGCGACACGTCAGCTAGGCTGCACTGTGTAACAGTAGTAACAAACCCTCACCTTCCCCCCCCCCAGGGCAGGGCTGCCTAGTATGCGGCTTAAAACACCTCGTTCTTTTGGCGTGCTTCTGGAAAACTTGTTTTCGGTTACCTTGATATGAAAAATATGCTTTAGTGTTTTGAAAGATGGGCATGATTGAGAGTGTGCAAGGTGCGAGCTTTTGAAGTTCGGCCATTTTATGATTGTATTTTGCATTCTTTAGCGTAGTGATCGTTTTGCCTGCATGTAGCTCAGGGGAGCTTGCCGACGCAAGCTTGAGTGTCATGGCCACATCGTTTACACCTAAAGTATTGCCTCTCGTTTGAAATCTTGGCGCGTACATGAGCCCTAGTAAAGGCTGCCTTTACTGCCTCGGGAATGGCAGAGCTGGCGTAAGTAAAAATGATTTGGCGGGTCTCATTGCTGCCCCATCTTTATCACTACGAATTTATGAATTCCAACAGCACTTTGGTCTTTTATTCCTTGAAGGTGATCAGCAGTCGGTCTCATGCAAAAGTTCTTTTTCGCAAAAAGCAATTTGGACAGTGTTTAACGTTTGATTTGGCGTATTGGGGATGGTCAGTTGACTTTTCTTGATTGCCCAGTTTCTCAGTGTGGTGGTTTAGCGAATCTGTAAAAGAACGACTCCAGGTAATATTTTTTGGCGTTGTATTTTTTATCAACAATGTTTTCAATGCACTTGGCAATGAAGCAAACACACAGGTGCCTGATAAGTCTCGTTGGTATATTTTTTTACTAGTTATTTTCTGAAAGGTCCCTTAGGTGGAAATAACTCAGCCATAACCATGCCTTACCCAAGAGACTGCTAAACCACACACTGCCTTGCCCACATGTGGGGAAACCCACATGAGCTCGGGGTCCTAGGTGTCGTCAATACCGTGGCATTCAATACACAAAGTCACGCTTGGGGGGGAACGTATTTCTAACAATAAAATTTAAAGAAACTGTGTTTACTTGGTAAGTCAATGATATGCTGCCTTGAAATAGATATTTGGAACATTCTGGGAGATCGCAGAGATATCAGTAGTTTTCTGCGTAAGCAAAAGCAGTTTGAGTGTAGCAAAAAGTATTTGAAGGACGCCACAATTTCTATTCCGCTATAAATGGCGTCGACTCCTAGAATTGTTTGCCATGTAGGAGTCACCAAGGGATTAGTCACGGTGTTGTCAGTGGCCAAAGTTTTTACGCAGTGTGAATTGGAGCAAAAATACCTGATGTACAGGAAGGGAAACGGCCGCTTGTTTCTTCTATTTTGCCGGTTCTGATGGGAGTAAAAAAAGATTACGGTTTCGGTATATTACTTGACCTTCGTTGTATGATTGGTCAGGTTCACGCTCTGAGTGATGTTTTGGCACATAACGGCTCTGTAAAAGATGCACACCCACAAAAAGTCAGGCATCAGATGCGCTTACAGTCTCCTAAGCGCGTCCGTTTGACTGCTTCGTTTACGTTTTTGTATTCCTATGAGTGTTGGTAGGAAGACGCTGCCAATAATTTACTTCTGTATGAAGTGGCAGAATTGTTTTGTGATGCACCCAGTCCTTCCACTGTGGTGTGTTGTGCAACACACGGGCCAAGATTCAGTCCTTGTAAAACCATGAATGTGAATTCCAGCGTTTTTACCCGCAGAAGCAGATGGCATATTTTTTGTTATAAATAATATTATCGAGCATAGTACCTGTAAGTCCATCATTTTCGAATACTCACCAAGCACCGTGCGTACATTATGATCCCAAAGGCCTTCGAAAAATTCTGTCATCAATTTAGTTTTTTAACATTCATATCAACATATTCCCGTGAAATATGCGTTTGGTTTACTTATTTAGGTTTTGTTTTTATCGCCCGGTAGCGCCCATCTATGTTATCGGTGTGTTAGGTGAAGCACATGTTCCATTATTTATTTTTTGCATTACGTGTAATTTTTTTTGGTAGAGACAGTGTTTAGAACTAACGTCAACCGCCTAAAATAATTTCCTATAATCTAAGGCGTTTAGTATGTAATTTGAGGGTTCGAGAAACACTCGCGCCTAAACATAATTGCCTCCAGGGCAGACGCAGCGGCATTCCATTCTCCCACACTTGCATGCGCACGTCACTTTGTTGACTGCTCTTTCGCCCTTGATGTATTCTGTGTGGTTAGGGAAGCGCCAGTTCTCGGCAAAAGGTTTGTTTTCCCTTCAAGCCAATGGCGTCATCTTTGACTTCATGGCATGTGGTACAGCTTTGTGGTACATGCACCCCCCTGCAAACCACTAACATCTGTGTGACGCCCAAAAAAGATCTGGAGATTTATTTCCCCGCAGTATATCCATTAGACATTCGTGGAATGTGCAATATATTTATGAAATGTGTGGATGTTAAGATTACGCTGCTGGCACCTTGTATTCGGACGATCTTTCGACTATGATAAGGACTCGATGAGGCCGCAACTTCATTTGTGGACGCTTTATAGGCATATTTTGCAGACGTAGTCCAGATGATGCTGGTATATCCGTTTTTTACTTCGTACATGTCTATCCCAGTTACATTTATTTTAGCTATATCTGGTATACTTTATTTTGAAACTTCGTGCAGGCGTACTGTTTTGAAAATACTGATGGTTATTGTATGTGCTTTGTATGGGGTTTGTACCGAGGTATTTTGTGCGAGTTTTGTAATTCACCATTACTGCTTTTGTGGAAGTGGAAATGCGGTGGACGTAATAAATAAATGAGACTCAAGGTAAGCCTGAAGAAAATTTGATGCTCATAGGAGTTTTTCTTTAGTGAAACCACAATTTAGTTGGTTGATGTACCTGCCTAATGAAAATACAGATGATGGCCTGACAAATCACCGGCGAAACCTTTTTAGCCACATATGTAACAAAAACGTTTCTCCATCTTGTATCCATGGTGAAAGGCTGGAAAAACAGCTCTCCACCGGTCACTTTCCTCACCGTACGGACATCTTACCCCGCAACGGCGGAAGGGGAAGCAATACCCCTGGCTCTCACTACTAGGCGGCAACCAAACATTACAATCACTGATTCAAAGACGGCCACTAAAAACTTCATTCGTGGGGGCGTTTCGGCTACAGCACTCACGATCTCAACCATCCCCATAATCAACCACTCGACGTCGACTTGGACCCCGGCCCTCGGTGGTGGGAGGCAACGAGGCGGCCCACAAAGCAGCACCAGAACCAATAAACCCTGCTGGGCACGCTCCTGCGTCTCTAACGGAGTACTCGGTCTGCCCGCGATCCTCTGATCTCCGACCGAGAAGTCACTGAGCATTACCGCCTCTCCCGCCGCCGCTGTCCCACTCACCACACACCCACACAAACTCTCATTACCACGCCTGGGGACTCCTTCAGACCAACTTCCCTCGCCCGTCGATACCTCCTCCCTAAGATCCATCAATCCGAGTTCCCTGCACCCAACTGTCCCCTCTGTGACTTCCTGGACGCCCTAAGCCACGCCATTTGGGCCTGTCGTCTTAACTCATTCCACCCAATCTCCAGCGTCGAGCAGTGGGGGGACGTTCTGGGCTGCTCACAGTCGGGGGAGCAGCTACTTCTGGTTTACCGAGCCGCCACCTCCGCAACCAGCCTTCGGCTGGCCGCCAATACATCTTCCTACCTCACTTGCTAGCAAAATAAAAAGGTTCTTGTCTCTTCATCTCTCCCTTTGTCGGTGACCCTGCTGTTGCATTTGACATGAATTTCCTAACTTGCTCCTGAAAGCTCTCCATTAGTGGCCGGCCTGGATCGTTTCGTTTGTTGGGATTAACATATTTAACAAGGAGGACCATGTTAGCACGTGGCTACCGGGTTCGCGAACTCGGCGTCTGCAGCGCGAGCTGTTGGGTGCGGCCCTTTTTTGGGCGCGAGCGCACGTGAACTGGCGAGTACATTACCACGCGAGAGATAGCGTCACAACGCTGGCAGAGTGTTGTCAATTTGCAAGTTTGATGATGCTAGGTGCGCGTTCTGAAGCACACGCTCACTTGCACTCGGTTTTGTCTTTTCTTTTTTTTTTGTAAACCCCTCACGTGGCGTAAGCCCACGCGCAAGGCTGGATGATGCCGTGCGTTGCTCACGTGCTACACGCTCATAAGCGGGTGCATTTTCTGCACGCAGTATTTTCTTTTTTGTGAGCCCCTCGCGTGGCGGAAGCCCACAAAAGCCGGTATTTGGTGTGTGGTCTTCAAAAAATGCACGCTTACGTGCGCGCAGCACTTTTAGTTTTTTTTTTTTTCTTTGTTCGCACCGCGACCATGAGCTTAAAAACAAGCCCGGCAGTGGACAAATCCCAAATTTTTGTAAAGTATATCAAAACGAATTTTTTATGTCCATCAATGTTATTAGTTAAAAAACCCCTTTCCATGTTTTGAAAATAATTCCAGCAAAACCCAGCCGAACCTACGCTCTCGAAGACAGGCGAAATACCGTTTGAAAAACGCATGGCTGAATTTAAAAATTAGATGACCTTTGGGAATGGCAGTTACTTCAGGATTTTGTAACTTCAGAGCATTTATGATTCGTTGGAGTTAATTTTAGTCCTCAGCTTTACGATCCCACTTCTGGAGCATCAGAATTATTACCACAACTTTGGAAAGCTCATTGTCCTTGAAATTGTACCGTGTGAGAAAGAGAGAGAAAAAAAACGTTTATTCCTTGCGAGGCTTGTCTTAGCGAGGGCCCTTAGGTGGGGAAGGCGAGCCAGGTAATCTTGAGCCCTAGCAGGGGCCAAGAGCTGTAGCTCGTGTGAGAAGCCTCTGGTCACCTGCATCCAGGTAGTGTGAGGGTTGGGTAAACGGGTATGGGTAAAATGGGGCATTGCCAAATGGCGTGTGGCGTGGTGTTTTGAGCGGTACATGCCCGGCGTTTCGGGTGGGGATATAATGTGGGATAGATGTTGTGGAGGACGTGTCTGGTGAGGAGGTAATGGGTTTGTAATAGTCGCCATATTCTGTCTAGGGTGGAGGGAGAGACGTGTGAAAAGGAGGTAGTTCTAGTCGCTGTAGGTGGTGTTTTGTTGCACGGTGATTAAGGTAAGCAAGGGCTCGCGGGAGTTTCGTGCACCGTGCTGCGAGACGTCCACTTCTGGGGCTCGGTAAATCAGTCCTCGAGCAGCCAGGTGAACCGTTTCCACACCGCCAAAGGCCACGTGGCTGGTGGTCCAGTGAAGGATTATTGTTAAGTCGGGAGGAGGGTGGGATATGAGAATTTGGTGAGCAGGGAAGGAGATGTGTCCCTGCACGAACGTTGGTTGGACCCTCTTAAAATCGGAGAATATGTGAAATGGGGGCGGTGGGTTTGTTGCGGCCAGCGCTATTGCCGTTTCATTCGGTCTCGTGGGGGTGGGCTGTGCTGATGCTGGCTGCCGCTGATGGCATCGGTGTGTATCCTGTTACAATAGCGGCAGCGAACGTTTGTCGGTGTCTGTATTCTGTGGCGTGCACGTAAATAGAGGGAATAGGGGGCGGGAATACGTACACCGGGCGAGCCCATCGTCGGGCAGCGTGGTAGGTAGGATGCATGTGGCGGGGTAAGGGGATTTCACGGTAGGATAGGGGCAGATGGTAAATTTGGGAGAGGAAGGCTTGAGCAGCGAGGTTGAGTTGGTGTAGGAGGATCGAACCTGTGGGGGTTGGGGTATAAACGAGAGATTTGCCTGAGGCGGTAGGCTTCTATGAGCCCCCGGGGATGTTGTTTGTGGTGCCAGTTGAGAGGAGGCAGATCGTGGAGGTGTTGGGAGCAAGAAATGCTGCTCTGTGTACCCGGCGCTGTAAAGCTTCAAGTTTGTGAAGTTCCGCTTTTTTGAGTGATGACTAAGATAGAGATTACGTGAGGCGTGATGTGAAAGAGCTGTAACGAGTTGTAATCTTTCTTTTTCGGCGGGGCGTGGCCGAGGGCGGTGATTTGGTGGATGAGTCCTGCTATTTATGCTCCGTGTCGGCTGAGTATTTGTATTGTAGGGAATAGTTGCCTCTATTTCGCTGTAGGGTCAGTCCGAGTATGGCGAGGGTTGGCGTAGATGTTATTGCCTGGTCATTATGTGGATCTGTATGGGGGGAGGCCAAGGTGTAGCACGGTGGTGAGAGAATAAAGGAGTACTTGGGACTTTTCAGGGGCATACGATAGGCTTGCCGACTGGGCTTACTCTTTTATGGTGTCCGTAGAGATTTGAAGGGTTGATTTCTTGTGGGCATCCCTGCCTTGAGTTACCCAAACTGCAATCTCGTCTTCTTGAGTTACCAAAACTGCAATCTCGTCAGACTACTGTGGTGGAAGCGGATCATGGCCAATGCCGTAGTGAGTGGAATAAGACCTTTATTAAACAATGTGGGAGATAAGATCGAACATTGAAGGGTGCTACGGTTGGGAAGGAGCTAAACTGGGGATTGTGAATTCCCGAGTTCAAGTGTGGCTGCCCGTTCAGACAAACAAGATTGAACGAAATTGAACTGCTTTGTGCCTACCTTCAATTTATTTAGTGAGGACAGAATAGCTGATTGCGAGATACGATCAAAAGCTTTCATAAAATCTATAGTACGGATTTCCGAAGTGTCTCGATCCGGGGGTTTTTCTAAGCAGTTGGTAGAATTTGGAGGTGTATGTCTTTGGTTGCAAAGTGTGAGTGAAATTCGAACCTGTTGTCGTGGAGGAGATGCTGTTGGTTGATGTGGCGATTAAACCGAGATGCGATCATTTGTTTGAAGAGTTTGCAGATGCATGAAGTAAGTGAAATGGGACTTAGGTTGTGGTCTGAGAGAGGCTTCTAAAGCTTGGGGATGAGTGTTATGGTGGCAGGTTTAAGTTCTCTTGGCAGGTGCTCAGTGTGCCAGCAGTGGTTGGAATTGTCGAGGAGCTGTTCGTGGGAAGGATGTTCTCGGTTTCGGAGGGTGGTGTATGTTATGCCGTCTGGTCCAGGTGTTGTGGTTTGGGTGCGTGTATGTGGGGCAAATTGCATGTCGGCGAATGTGAGCGCGGTGTGTAGTTGCGGTTTGGTGCGCTGGAGTCTATGACGAGACGAGCTTGTGGTTCCGGCGGCGGGATGTAAGTGTCGGTAAGAATTTGCGGCCACGTATGGTCGTCTCCAGTGATATTATGGGCCAATAGGGCCTTTAATGAGGCTGTCGCACATGTGTCCCCAAGCGGTGGTGTTCAGTTGCTTGCTAGGACGCTCTATTTTACGTTCTAGGAGGGCAATTCAGCGGCGTAGCTTCCTATTGTAGCGTTGCGTTTTCCACATTTTTGTGACCATGGTGGACCTGAAGGAGTTTTGCGAGTCTGGTGTCTACAGCAACGGAGGGCGTTGAAGCTGGAAGCGTAGAGCTATGTTTCTGGATATCGGTGTGCATTCCACATATCCACTCTGTGAAAACGAAAGGTTAAGGTGTTTGTTTGACGGGACGTGTTTGCGTTCGGGTAGTTCGGAATTTGTGCCAATTGATTAATGCGTTCGGTCGGGTTTGTTTCGCTGTAAGGGGCGGGGTAGTAATGGTGATTATAAGGATAAAATGGTCGCTGCCGAGGGTATGGTCCAAACGTTGCCACGTGGTGCGGTGGATGTGCTTAGAGATGGAGAGGCGTGGTGTTGGGTCGCGCTTTGTGATGGTGCCGTCGCGGGTGGGAATGTAGGTTTTGTTTTCAATGGTGTGGTGGTGTGCTGAATTGTTTCCCATAAGAATCGGTGTTTTATGTTCTAAGTTGCATAAGCCTACAGTGGGGGATGGGCAATAAAATCACCGGTAATGATACAGGGCGCTTTGTTTCCCTGTTTTATAGCTAGGTTGAACAATTCGCAGTAAGTGTGTGTCAGTCGTGCAGGGCTATACACGTATAATATGTAGGTTGGTTGCCCTCTGTGGGACTTGGTTATGAGGCGTATGAACGTGTGAGGGGGAAGTTCGGTTCGCAGTTCCAGGTATTGCACAGCAAACTTTTTATTACTTAGTGTGGCAGTGTAAGAGTCCTTTTGAGTTTTGCGGAAGTGAACACATTTACAATCTGGCCCTGGTTCTTGCAGGGATATGACATCGGGGGTTCGGGGAGCCGTCTATATGAACTTGCAGCGCTGCACGTTTAGGGCGGAATCCTCGACAATTTCATTGCCATATGCGCAGGGTTTACAGCAGGTGGTTGGATGGGCCATTTGGAATGGGTTGATAGGAGGCGGAGGCATGGAGGGGATGGGTTAGTGCTTTTACGGGTTTGTTAGGACGGGTTTGTATATAAACACCCCTCCTTTACCAGGAATCTTCAGTGGGCGCGACACCGCACTCGGCAAGCAATGCGTGTGACAAACGGCTCTTCGTCTTTGAACATGTTGGTTATTGCTGTTAATCGGCTATAACAACGATGATCGCTTTATTGTAGTGCTGCCGTGCCACGAGTGCTATTTTCCATGTTTGATCTTTGTGTTTCTGCTGGCAGTGAGATGTCGAAGTAAACCCTGGGTCCGATACAAAGGTGCTGCTCAAAAAACTTTCTGACGGGCACAAAACCATACAATCAGACCTTGGGAAAATAAATGACAGGCTTCAGAAGTTCGAAGTCTTGGATCTTTGCAGAAACTTAGCAAGTAGTATAACTACGTTGCAAAAGACAGTTTGCGATATGTACAAAGCCTTCAAAAAACAAGAAGAAAGGCAAATTTTTTAGAGAATAGATGTAGGCGGAATAGTCTCCGGCATTCCAGAGACCGAAAAAGAAATCCCAGGTGACCTCAACCGGTAGCATATAACAGAAATTTTTTGAGCAAAATGGTGTCACTGTAACATCACTTGAGCGAATCCACCAGATTGGAAAAACACCCGGGAAATCAGTTCCTGTAGAAGACGTACGAGCACGTCCAGTCAATCTAAGGCTTTAGTAGCTGTAAACAAATTGAATAACTCACATAATTATTACAAGAAAAAGCATAAAATTTTTTCGAACTGAAAAATTTTAATGTACGGGTTTGTCTTTGCTGATAACTATCCTAAAGATACTTTGCGCAAGCGCGAGTTTCTCTGGCATCAGCATTGGAAGAACAAAGAGGAGGGAAAGAAAGTGCGCCGAGAGCATAAGCTACTCATCGAAAATAATCTGTACTGCGGGACTTTACTACGGACCCTCGAGTGAAAATTTCTGGTGTCAAGAAAAATGGTCCCACAACAGGCGAAGATTGACCCGATCCCGTCCCACGATCAAACAGATCTGGCTTGTCAATTTTATGCAAGAAGTGTGGTAAACAAAACTCCAGAAATCCAGCATGTGCTACTCAGTCATCATTTGCACATAGGTGTGGTTACTGAAACGTAGTTATGACCGGAAATTATTGAGAGCGAGTCGGTACTTCCGGGTTATAATGTATTACTTACTGATCGTGCATCTAGAGGAGGTGGAGTGGCGGTATTACTTAAGAAAAAGATCGAATTCATCCAGCTACCGGCATCCCAAACCACGAAAGCGCTTGGTGTCAAATTCACATTGGAAACATGTTCATTTTACAAGGTGCAATATACAGACCGCCTTACTCCCCAGTCGAGTACCTCGTCGAACTTCAGAAGTGTTTAGACAGCGCTACAACGCGCAGCCAGCGACAGATACTGGCTGGAGATTTCAACTTGCCACAAATAAATTGGGACACACTTAGCATCATTTCCTACCAAACGGGCAGATAGCGAACTTCTTCTCGATTTGGCTTTCTGTCACGAAATAACGCGAATCGTAAAAGACAGCACACGGGTAACAGAAGTTGCGCAATCTGAACTAGATTTAGTATTCTTGATTGCTGTTTCGCGGATTATGATGTATTAAAAACGGAGTGTGTGACCATGAACTTGTGTCTGTTCTACTGAAGACCGATGTACAACAACCAAAAGGTAAAAAAGTATTGCGTACGTTCTGGACTTTCACAATGCAGATGGCACAAGCATTATTGATTACCTAGCCTTCACTTGGACAGTTTTCCCTCCGAGGATCACGTTGGCACTTTATGGTCAGGGTTCGAAGATATAGCGTTGCACTGCGGCAGTGCATTTGTGCCTGTACGGAAGAAAGTGAGAAACAAACAAAACCCACGGATTACTCGTCAGCTTATTCATCTTAAGCGTAAAATAAGACGTCTAAGAAAGAAACCACTAAAGAATCGTCAAAAAATAACTGAGGTTTCTTTGTTACTAAAAACCCAGCTAAAAGAGGGTAAACAAAATATTATAAAAACACGCTAACAAATTTTATGAAATCTTGTCCTCAACAGTTTGCGCGTCATTTATTACAAACTGACAAACACAGAAAATATTGTTGTTAACAACTAGTTAATATGACTATGCGACAATGGCGTCTTGTTACAACAAATACATCCAATCTTATTTCTCACAAGACTCGAAGCTCAATGGCTGAGCATCAACATTAAGCTTTTCATTATGTCAGACATGCCTGAGGTCGAGATAAGCTACAAAGTTATCGTATCGCTTCAACTAAACATCAATAATAAAAAAGTCTGTCGTGCCGGATGGCATACCAAGTGCATTCTTGCAGATATATGCAGAGTGGGTTGCTCGGTATCTCGAAATCTTTTTTTTCGCTTCGCTTTCACAATCTTCGGTGCCGAAAGATGGGCTGGGGGCGAAAGTTCTCCCGGTGCATAAGTCAGGCGACCGCCACAAAATTGAAACCTATAGGCCCATTTCACTAATCTGCGTGTGTTGTATGCTTTTAAAACATACAATATCAAAATCCATTGCTACATATCTCGAAAACACTGGTGCCTTTTCAAACATATACATGGCTTCCGTCAAGAGCTTTCCACGATCACACAACTTACCGGGGTAATAAATAATTTTCACTAGGCCTAAATAATAAACAGAAAATTGATGCAATATTTTTAGATGTCAAAGGATTGACAGGGTACCACACGATCACCTAATACACAAATTATTAAAATTTGGAAATAACTGCACTGTAGTAAATTGGATAACCGCTTATCTTGCAGCAAGGACGCAATTGTAGAGGTACATGGCATAAAATCTCGCGAGCTATATGTTACCTCTCGGGTCCCACAGGGGTCAGTTCTGGGTCCTGTCCTTTTTCTAACGTATACAAATGATATTGCTTCTGACATAGATGAGTCATTACTGTACGTCTATTCGCAGACGACTGTCTAATGTACCGAGAAATTAATGACAGCAACGACAACGCGCAACTCTTGCATCGATGGAAAAGTGGTGTGAATGTTGGAAAATGAAAAACTAAGAAAGAAAAACGGTTGCTTTACGGTACTAACATAACCACAAATGTCCGTAATTTCTGTCATACACTAAAAACTGCCGAGATAAGCATAGTACGCAGTAAAATAGTTGGGTGTGACTATTACAATGACGTAAGTTGGGCTTCTCATATTAACTAATGTTTGTTCAGCTGCCGAAAAAAGCTCTGGTTTCTGCGTAGAAAACTAAAACTGGCGCCCCCTTCGGTGAATCTATTTGCCTATCTAACAATTGTCAAGCCAACATTAGAATACGCTAGCATCATCTCGGATCGCATCATAAAGGTTTAATTGATAAGCTTGAAAAAGTGCAAAGAAAGGCGGCTTGGTTCCTATTATCACGTTACTCAAGCACTGAGTCAGTCTCATGTATGTTTGAATTCTTAACTTGCCAACACCAGCAGATCGCCGCACTCATGGCCGCATGAAGTTTTTCTTTATACTTACCCAGAATGCATTTAAAATACAAACCACCCAACACCTAATTCCGAGAAAGATAGAGACATGCGAAATACAAATAGCCGCGCTTTCACGGTGCCACAACTCCACATGAACACTTACGCATATTCTTTCTTTCCACGTGCAACACGTCACTGGAACGCATTACAGGAATCTGTCGTTCTATCTCCGACTGCTTTAGAATTTGAAAACCGCTTTCTTGCGAGCCCCAGTACAAATGAACCTAACTTACGTGGTTAGCAGTGCAGAATGAATGGTTTTCATACATGTGTGTTATGGTGTATGATATGTATATGTATTGCATAGTTTTTAATTGTACTTATTCGCTTTGTCTGCATTTGTTTGCGTTTGTTTGGCTATATTTGTTTGCAGTGCGTGCAATATTATAGATGATAATGATGGTTGATGTTTATGGCGCAAGGCCAACTGGGGCAAAGAGCGCCAAACAATAGTCATATATGAAGGTGAAACCTTAAACACTAAGTAAAATCAGCAAAAACAAAAGTAAAATCACAAAACGACAATGAGCATGGCTGGGTATAGGGCCAGATTTCATGATGCGTGATAGGAAATGAGGTTTAAAAACTTGACTTCTGACAAATACTCAAACACACGTTTCACGGAAACAATGGCATCGTCACCTAGAAAAAAAACGATGGATGTAGCGGAATATGTTGTCTGTAGAGTTCTCTGAAGTGTTTGTGTCGTGTTGTGTGAAGTGCCTTGCATGTGATTAGTATGTGCACTACGGATAGGGCCTCTCCGCACCTGCTGCACTGGGGTCTAGAAGACCCCGTCAGCAGATACGAGTGCGTCGCATGGGTGTGCCCTATCCGCAGCCTACCCAAGGCGACTTCCGTGTGTCTGTTGTGTGAGTCAGATGTGTACCGTCCCAAGTGTGGCTTTATTAAATGTAGTTTGTTGTCTGTCTGTTCATCCCAGTGTGTTTGCCATTTCCTACGAAGGTATTGTCGAATTTGTGGCTTAAGGTCACTCTGTGGTAGTATGGTTATATCTACTGTGTTCCTGAGTGCAGCAACTGCGGCCTTGATCCGCAACCTCATTGCCAGCAATTCCAGCATGCCTGGAACCCAGCACAACACCAGAACAAGTTTTTGGGCATATATAGACATGATAGTGTTGAAAACCATATGGACAATTCTGTTTTTGCATGGCTTGTATGATGCCAATGCGCGCACAACGCTCAAGGAATCTGTATATATGATGGACTTCGAGATTTTGTGTTCAAGATGTGTTGTGCAATGAGTAACATGCCATATGCTTCAGCTGAGTAAATTGTGGTGTATGTGCTCATGGTTCTGCATGCATCAAAGTTTGGTCATGAGCAGCGCAAGACACTATGGTTGCAGTTTTTGATGCGTCACTATAAAACTCTGCACATTGATACTTGTACTGCAGGGAGAAGAAGTGCTGCAAAATTGCAGTTTGTGGTACCCTGGTTTTATCAATATTTATGAAAGACAAGTCACAACACACAGGTTGAAGCTGCCAGGGTGGTAAAACATCAGTAAAGGAAGATGTGTAAATGTCTGAAAAGGAGATGTTGAAATCCGAAGCTTCCTGTCTCACTCTAAGTGAGAATGGCAAAGGAACGGACGGGCGATTTACAAACACTAGTGATGTGGATGCATCATTAAAAACAGGTTTAAAAGGATGGTTATTCATCGATGAAATTTTGAAAGCGTAGAGCAAGTCCATGTACGTTCGTTGGTCCTCAAGGCACCATTTGTTACATTCAACGTATAGACTCTTTGCCGGGCTAGTGCGGAACGCACCCGACGCAAGGCGGAGGCCCAAGTGGAGTACTGGGTCAAGCATTTTTAGTGCGGTTTTTGATGCCGACCCATACACGACGCTGCCGTAGTCTAACCGGGACCCGACTAAGGCGGTAAAGACCCGGAGAAGTAGCTCCTTGTCTGCACCATAGGATTGGTGGGAGAGCACCTTGAGAATGTTTAGTATTTTTAGGCATTTATGTTTAAGTGCTTTGACGTGAGGTATGAACGTGAGCTTGTTATCAAATATGACACCTAAAAACTTGTGCTCCCTTTTAACAGGAATAGATGCACGGCCAAGAGCAATCTCAGGGTCCGCACTAAGCCCGCGCTTGCGGGAGAACAGAACACAAGTACTTTTGCCCGGGTTCAGTTTAAAACCGTTAAGGTCCGCCCATCCAGCAAGCTTCTTAACACCGAGCTGTACTTGACGTTCGCAAATTGACAGGTTACAGGATTTAAAGATATTTGAACATCGTCTACATAGATGGAACAGGAAATGGTTGGTGGCAATGCCTTTCGGAGGGAGTTCATCTTAACTATAAACAATGTGCAGCTTAAAACTCCACCTTGCGGCACACCATTTTCCTGCACATGTATCCCGGACAGGGATGACCCAACCTTAACACGAAATGTCCTCGTGGACATGTAGCTAGAAATGGTATTTAACATGTTACCTGACACACCAAAGGACTTCAGGTCGCTAAGGATGCCGTATCGCCAGGCTGTGTCGTAAGCCTTTTCAAGATCAAAGAATACCGTAAGGCAGAACTGCTTATGAGCAAATGCATCTTTTATGAAGGATTCCAACGCAACAAGTTGATCGTTGGTGGATCGCCCACCCTAAAGCCTGCCTGGCAGCTCTCGAGAAGACCGTTGTACTCAAGGAAGTACACGAGCCTGCGATTTATCATCTTCTCGAGCAGCTTGCACAGGCAGCTTGTCAGGGCGATGGGACGATAACTGGCGGGAGAGGAAGGGTCCTTCCCTTCCTTCAGGAACGCCACTACTATGGCCTCCCTCCAAGAGTGTGGAATCTGCCCCGAAAGCCATATTTTATTGTATAGGTGTAGGAGTGTTTCAAGAGTGTCTGGGTGTAGGTGTTGTATCATGGTGTATGTAATCTTATCTGCCCCTGGAGCTGAAGGTTTACATGTGCTCAGGGCAAACCTCAACTCATAGAGTGTAAATTCAGAATTGTAACCAGATTTTGACCTGTTAGTGTCATGTAGGGACTTCTTTTCACAAGTATTTTTATGTTTTAGGAAAGTGTTTGTGTAGTGTGCAGAGCTGGAAACGTGTTGGAAGTGTGTGCAAGTGTGTGCCTGGTCTTTAGTGTGTCCCCTGTTGTACTGACCAGGGGCAGGCTGTGTGTCTGTCCTCCTTTAGGTTACGTATTCGTGTCCAGACTTTGTGAGTGTCAGTGTATGAGTTGATGGAAGTGAGGAAGGTGCGCCAACTCTCCCTTTCGCCTCACGACGCACACGCTTCCCAAGAGCCTTTGCCCGTTTAAAGGAAATGAGATTATCTGGCGTGGGTACCGGCGAAGGACACCCACGCCTTGTTCTGGGCCTCTCGCGCCCGCCTACAGTCCTCGTTCCACCAGGGCCTCCTTGGGTTGCGGGACGCACTGGAGGCCTGGGGCATGGACTTTTCGGCGGCGTCGAGTATGTGTGCCGTGACGAGTTGGGCTGCTTCCTCCACGTGTAGGTGTTTTATGGTTGTGTGGTGTAGTTTAGATGTCTCTGTGAATGTACTCCAGTTTGCTTTGATTCATTAACCTGTTATGGGAAGATGGACTGCATGGGCCTTTACCTATGTAAGTTAGGGAAGTGGGGAAGTGGTCACTACCATATGGGTCCGTGCCCACGCCCACTCAAGACATGGAAAGAGAATTGCGGAACCAATAGCCAAGTCAAGATGCGAGTATGTATTGTGTTCTAGTTATGGTATGTAGGCTGTTTTTTGTTGAAAAGGCATGCTCCTGAAGATGTAAGAATTTCTCTATCAGGCGACCTCGGGCATCCGTTCTGGCGGAGCCCCAAAGAGAGTTGTGCGCATTCAGGTCGCCTGTTAGAATAATGGTTCGGGCAGCTGGTCAACCAGCGCCTCGAAATCAGAGCTCAGAAGTGCAAAATCAGGAGGAATGTAAATGGAGCATACCGTTACCAACCTATTAAATATTATTGTACGGATTGCTACAGCCTCGAGGACAGTGTTCAGAGTGACCGGATGGCAGGCTAATGATTTCCGGGCGACAATTGCCACACCTCCTGAAGAGTGTGTGCAGCCAACCCTGTCCTTTCTGAATACCATGTAACTATTTAAGAAATTTGTTTGTTTAGAATTGAGGTGGGTTTCCTGGAGACACATGATACTTGGCTGACTGGCATGCAGAATCTCACACATCGTCAAGATTTTTAAGGAGGCCTCTGCAGTTCCATTGGATGATGTTTTGGTTCCCATTATTTAAGTTTAAGAATAACTGGAGTATGTGTGTGTGTGTGTTTGTTCATGTGTCGTCTTTCGGGGCTGTTATTCTAGGATTTTTGGCTTTTCTGTCGGCTTGGACATCGGAGGCCGCTCCTTGCGCTGCGTAGCAGGCAGGAACGGCGTGACATCCATCTCCTCGTCGGATGCCAGAAGGGTGCCCGGCGGACCAGGCCCCCCGGACTTGGCCCCTTCGGGAGCCCTTCGTTTGAGCCGCCACCGCCGAGCGGCGTCCGGGGCACCAGAGGTGGAACGGGAGGGGGCGGTGGCGGCGGGAGCCGATGCGGGGCCCCGGTGTCCATCCGGTCGGCAACCTCCAACGCACTGGAGGACGGGAAGCAGAGGCGGGAGCTGCACCGGTCCCCACAGAAGAGGTTGTCTTCACAACCGCTGCTGCCTCAGCAAGCGGCGTGGCAACGGATTGGGATGCCTGAGGCACCCCAGGGGGGGCGAGGGAGGGACCAGATCAGACTCGCTGAACTGGGTCCCTGTGGACACCAGACGCCGCTCCGCCCCCCGGCGAGCCGCGTCGGCGTACCTCCCCAGGGGGAAAGAGGCGAACCTCTTTCGCGCCCTTGGGAAGGTGATGTTTTCAGTGACTTTGATGTTGATTATTTTTTTTTCTAGTTGAAACTTTTCACATTTTCGAGAGTAGGCGGCATGGGGTCCCTGGCAGTTGGCGCAGGTGAGGGTTGATGATGGACAATTGTCCGATGGGTGATCATGCTGGGAGCACTTTGCGCAGGTCAGACGGCCGCGGCAAGAGTTGGTGCTGTGCCCGAACCGCTGGCACTTAAAGCAGCGGCGGGGGTTAGGAATGTATGGCCGAACCGAACATCGAATGTATCCTGCGTTAATGAATTCTGGTAATGTTGATCGATCAAATGTTAAGATGAGATGTTTAGTAGGAATTTCTTTGTCTTCTCTGCGTATCGTTATGCGCCTCACTGCTGTTACGCCCTGACTTTTCAGGCCCTCCAGCAGATCGGTTTCAGTTTCAGTCATGAGGTCAGGATCTGAGATCACGCCCTGTGAGCTGTTAAGGCTTCGGTGGGGCGTGACCGTGATGTCAAGATCTGCAATGCGTGTCTGGCTCAGGAGATTTGTTGCCTGCTGCTGGTTATTGACTTCGACCAACAGTTCTCCCGTTCTCTGTTTCTTTGCTTTGTAGGATTTTCCTATTATACCTTCTATGAACTTGTGACCAAGAAGACGGACAGAGAGGCAACAGGCTTTTCTTTTTCAACGGATTGAATGATCAGGAAGCGGGGATAGTTGGCTGGCTTTGGGGTTGAGATCGTTGGTAAGGACGGAAATGATACTTCGGTGCGGCCCCTTTTCAGGGACCGATCACGTTGGAGGGGGGTTTGATAATACCATACAGCATGTATAGAAGCAGGGGACGGGGGTACTTTCTTCTCAAACCTTACCCTGATAGCTGAGGAGGTCCCGGAGCTCCCTGCCTGGTAAACAGACAGGGAGCCCATCCGCCGGAGCTTGACCTGGGCTCCGACGGCCACCGTTCGTGGTTTCTAACCCTCCACCTATAAACACATTGCCACGGTTGGATCCAGCGTATGTATGGGGGATCTGGGTCCGCGGTATCACCAGTACCGTAACCAAATTGCTCAAGGTGCCCGTGCGGGGTGCAATAATAGGCATGCACGATTATGTGTTTGCTTTTGTGCGTGCTTATGCACGCTTATATGTTATTACAAGAATTTTGTAACCCCATACTTTATCGACCTCACCGGCCAACAGTATGACAAAATAAAAATAAAAAGGTGGGATTGCATGGCGGATGTTTGCTCGGTGAGGGCACAGACTGTGTCGAGGTGGACAGTTATATTCGAAGTTTGTTCTTTGAGTCATTCTTCGAGATGGCTAAAGCTGTAGACTGGGCTAGTTGGTAATTCATAGTGGACAAATGTAGCGCAACAGAAACACAAGGGACGCAAAGAATACACACGGACGAGCGCTCACTTCCAACTGATTCTTTATTCACAATACGGCAAATATATATGCTTAGCCTTAGCAGAAACAAAAAAAAGACGTAGGAAACAAAACAACACAACAAAAAATACTGACAGAGAAAGATCGAGTACACCCACACGCGCCAAACATCTTCACAATCACCGTGGCCTGTCGAGTATTGCGTCACATTGCAGAAAATGTAATTCATGGTTAGATAACGCAACCGACGGTTTGCTAACACAGTCGTTTTTTCATGCGCCATCTGAGCTGCCTCACTGATTAAGCGCGCTTGCTTGTCCTTGAATATCTCAAAAACCGTGGTGCTAGAGAACTACGCAGTGCAATCACTACACGTGCTGACATGCTGTGCCAAAAAACCTTCCTTGCCATTGCGCATCTTATTGGCATGCTCGCGTACACGCTCATTGAGACATCTGCTGAAGCTAAGTAAGGCAGCTCAGATGGCGTGGGAAAAAAACGACTGTGTTAGCAAACCGTCGGTTGCGTTATCTAACCGTGAATTACAATTTCTGCAATGTGATGCTATACGCGACAGGCCACTGTGATTGTGAAGTTGTTTGGTGCGCCTTGGGTGTACTCGATATTTCTTTGTCGGTATTTTTTGTTGTGCTTTTGTTTTTGTTTCCGACGTCTTTTTGTTTCTGCTAAGGCTAAGCATATATATTTGCTGTCTTGTGATTTAGGAATGAGTGGGAAGTGACCGCTCGTCCGTGTGTATTCTTTCCGTCGCGTGTATTTCTGCTGCACTACATTTGTACTCGAGGTGGGTAACGCGGTCTTTGTGGATTGGTCGGGAAATTAGAAGTTCGCTTTTTGTTCCGGACTTTGAGAGAGTTGTAGTGGTAGTGTAGGTTGCGCAGGGTGAGCTCGCAGGTGCGCATTTTCGGCTCTCAGGCGGGCAACTTCTTGTCTCAGTAGTTGTAACTCGTGGAGGATGGGATCGGGAGGGTTGGCAGGGAAGGAACGTTTTTGGGAGGGAAGAGTGGCTGGTATGTGATGGGACCTTACCTGGGCATGGGTTGCTTTTGGCGCCTTGGGAGGTCCTGCGTGCGGCCATTTGGCGTCGATTCTACCGCATCCGTTTCGTAGAGACTGGTGGTGGTGTTGCTTGGGGGGGTTCACTGGTTGATGCTGTTCAGTCGAGAGGGGAGAAAAAAGGCATTCTGGGATGCGTTGTTGGGGTCTTGTTGGGGGGCGGTGAAGTTTCGTGATACGGATTAAAGTTGGTTGAAGTTCTGGACGTCTTCCCGAAAAGATCGTGTGTGCTTTCTTGGGAGCGGTGTGGGTTGGTAGCGTTGGGGACAGGCAAGGGATCCAGTGGGGTTGTGCTGGAGCAGATAGGGCAGAGGGCGTGACAAATACGCTGATCTGGTGTGGAGCTGAGGCCACATGCTGGGCACCGTGGAGGAACATCGGGGTTGGGGCCGACATCCGGTCTGTGCCCAGTGGCCCAGCAGAGATGGCATGCCTCATTGTTGCGCTTGGCGGGGCGACAGCGAAATGTGATCATCTGATAACGGACCCAGTAGGGCTTCTTCCGTTAAATGTAATTTGGAATAGTGGAGTATCCTATTCGGCTCGCGTAGATGATTTGTAAACGCGGGTTGTGCTCAATGAGCGTGTTGATGATGTCTTCTGGTGGAAGGTCTAGTGGCAGCCATGAGATGACTCCGGCGCTGGTGTTCGTCGGTGCTTGCGCATGTGTGGCCAGGTCATAGGTCTTCCCTTCAATGCTAAGCCTAGTGAATGAAGCGTATCGCTGGGTGCGGTCCTTTTGAGGAGTACTCACTACGATGAAATTAGACTGGTAATGCAAGCGAAGCGGGTCTGCACGGTTCGGTGGTTGCTGCACTTGTAGCTGCATGAGAGAATGCAGTTCCAGGAGAGAAATGCGGGAGGGTTTCAGGCAGCCTCGTGGCCTCAGGATGTTCTTGATGTCAGACGGCGGAAGGGGTGATTGTGGGAAACGAACTGACGGCTTGGTGGGCTCGGGCTTTTGTCGGATATTGCCGGTTGCGGCGCTGACATTTGCTGGTACCACAGACGCAAAGGCGCGGTGTCTACAGCGCACTACGATACAGCGGTTGGAGTTAGGGGGCGACTAAGTGGAACAATCGTCGTCTTCATCGACTGGGATGTGCATTTCGTTCATGGAGGGCTCCAGTATGGTATTTGACGACGGGGCATTCGGCATGGTTAAGGCAGTGTCACTCGTTGTTTGTTCGTAGACATCGCTGGAATCGTAGAACATGCAGCATTCCGTTCGGCGTCAGTGGTCGGGTCGGCGAGCATCGCGGCATCGGCTTCCGTAGTTACTCCGGGAAGGGCCGACGGCGAGGCGATGCGTGTTAGACTTAGCTAGGCGGTGATTTTGAGAGTTCGGCTGACTCAACGGCGATGAGAATGATACCAGTCGATGCCGCTTGACTTGGTGATCACGGTGATACAAAACTGGGACGATAGACTAGGCTTGTCGCACCCACACGGCGGGTTTGTTGGAGAGCCCATGCGAAGTCTGCTCGACTCATCTGGCCCACTGGTGGCCTTCCTCTTTCGTGTGAGGGTTAAGGTTTTCTAACTGTGCCCCACTGTTAAGCTTGGTCCCAATATTAAAATATTTTGCGACACAAACTGGAGTGGTCGCTTAATAAAGAGGTGAAGCAAACATTTTATGGTAACTGATGTCAAAAAGGCATTCATTATGTGCGTTGGGCTCAGCTATTTCACATGGCTTAGTAAAAGTCTATTCTGCCACAAAAAATAGGAGTGTACAAGTGTGTTTCGCCAAAATCTGACACCTTTTTTTCTTTGTGCATCAATCGTCAGTAGAAAAAACTACATTCTTACGCGTCATACACGCGCCTTTCTCCAATTGTAAAAAAAGAGCGAATCATGACACAAGCGCACTTCCCCCAAAAAACGGTGTGCGGCAGTCGTGATCATTAGCGAGGCCCAATAAGTGACTGGGATAGGAAATGCTGGTCCCTAGCATTGGTTTATGAAGTAATATGTTAGCTTTATGCGTTATCTTTCTATTGAAATTTCTACACACATATCTTGAGATGTGAAACATTCAACCTGCGCGCTTTTGATGCTGTTTGAATTTTGCGGCATTTGCGTATATTTGGCTACTCGAATTTGCAATGCAAGATTTGGGCCAATAAAGCACCTTTTTTTTCATTTATAAAGAACGGGTATTATTTAAGGCTCGATGTTGGCAGCAAACACTGTTCTTTTGTATCAGAGCCATGAACGTGTCTTCTTCTTAAAACCCGCAATGCCGAAAGTGGGGCATGAATTCCTCCCGTTAAGATAAAAAGTATATAAACAGCACAAAATACGTACTAGCGCTATAGTTTGAACAGTATAGAAGTTTATTGTTTGATTTGTTGTGTTGAGACCGCATAATTACGACCACGCTTAATATACAGATCTTGAGCCAATCCAAACAACTAGTAATGACCTTCATATAGCAACGAGCAACATTCAGGCGTGCTCTACGCAGTTCAGTTTAAGCGTGAAGAAGGCGAGAGTATTTATTTTATCCAAATGCCAACTGTTAAAACGGTGACTGAGTGAAGGCTGTGTGCAGCCATGTGAATTGTGTTGTGAACTCAATTGGTTTGCGAGAGATTACAGTGTACAACGTGACGACAGTTGTCACCGGATGCAACACCATTTCAACCGTTGCCGTTGCCACCTTCTTCATCGCCTCCTCCTCGTGACTGTTGTGCATCTCATCATCAATACTAATAAAATATCACGCTTCATTAGTTTTGCAAGTATATCTGGGAAAAGGCATATAGGTTGTACTTTGTTGTTACGTTATGTGAAACGTGCCTTCGAAAGAAAGCGGTAACGTTGCAGGCGGGACTGAGCGATAAGCAGATAAGCATTTACGCTTTGTTTCTTTTGTTTCCGTCTTGTCCGCTCCGTTGGCTTCTGCATTGTTTCAATGTTATGTGCCAACCAGCCGAAGCTAAACTCTTCTGAAGCCTGCCCCGACGAAAACAGTTGTTGGCGACGCGATCTCCAATCTATTAACAGTACACGCAGAGGAGTACATTACAACAAAAGAAGACAAGACAAAGCGCTTAACTGTAACTGAGTTTTATTCAGGCAAGAAAGACATAAACCGGGCAACATCCGATAGGAATGGCCCCACTACGTAACGTAAACATCATCTCGCGCACTGCCAGCTAGACCGGTGGCTCCTCCTGCAATGTTTATTTGCCACAGTGGCCTGGCTGTGTGGATGTTTTGCCCATATTCTTTAGAGCAGCCTCGTTTCCCACTCGTGCGTAAAGGCACAACACCTTAGCAGTGTCTTCAGGATGGTTTGTGTTCTCAGCAGAAAAGGCGCCTTTTGTGCAGTGAGGGAAAAAAGCAGAACGAGCGAGTGTTCAGCAGACCGGGGAAACCCTGATGCGCGCAATAATTTAAGGATAGAAGTGCCTGGCATTTCAATCGTTACATGCTGTGTGTATACATTTCGGCAATTTAGGCAGAAAAACCGTAGAATGAAAAAATTTGACCGTAAGTATTCACCTTCATTCCTTTAGCATTTCAGCATAAGGCGCTGGAATGAATGCAAATGTAACATTTCAATTTTTAGCACACCATTCTGGCGAATATGGCACGCGTGTTTTCGCACAAGTTGGTGTCTCTTTTATGTGTAGCGCTAAAGTGCAAATGAAACACCAAAATCGTAAGGCTGACTGCCAACTTTTACTTGGGTTATACCTACCCCCAATAGCATGCTCTACAATAAATTCATCTTACCTATGCAAGAAACAAAGCTTCCTGCATGCCGTAAAATGGAGCCAATATAAAATGCAGATTGTTTGTACAATGTTTTACTTCACGTGCCCCTTGTTTACGTCCTGATTTTTCCATCTGCTAGTCATGTTTGTTGCCCAAATACCACCTAAGCAGCCACGTCCTTATATTTTGCATGCGCTGCTGTACTGAGACAAAGATTTGTTTGTTTGTTTTCTCCATGTAGCTCCTCGTGCAAGCCAATGCCGTCTCTTGCCCTACCATGTCAAGCATTGTATGAATTGTGCGATCGGTTCTCTTATGTGGCCTCACTATCTATGCATTGGTGCAAAGTTGAATTGCAGAAATATTCAGCTTGCTTGGAATCAGGGTCAGTAGGTGCAGTAGTAGCCAATGTGAGGGGGGTCTACTATTTTGGTTTCATTCCTACCCGCATTTTAAGCAATGCCGTAACCACCACTGTCATAAGGCCATTGTTTGCTTGAAACATCGAGGCCAGTGACAGAACCTCACGAAAATGAACTTAATTTAATTGAAAGCCTACCTAAACCACTCGCTACAGTAGAATTCAAACCTTTTCAATTAGAAAATCGTCGTCAGTGAAAATTTGACATAGAGTTTAAATTAAGGGAATGCTAGGTTTGAGTGCGATTGTGAAGTAAAAAAAAATTATGCGCTAATTTGATGTTTATTGCTGTACAACGTATACTTCACCTAAAACACAAGGATGAGTTTTTCAGCGGTGCTCTTTTTGAAAGTTTAGTTATGCATATATACCAAGTCGCCGAGCTCAATATTCTGCTGCAGGAGGTGCCGTATTTTGTGGACATGGCTTCAACCGGGTATATATTCTCACTCCAATCAACCATGCGATTAGGATAGACAAAAAAATTTCACCATGTTCCCGTAGGGGATCCCTGAGTTGTATGTGAAGCAGCTATGGGGTCAAATCAAGTTCCCATTATTTTTTAGTCCGAACGCGACGTTGCGGGAGGAGAACGAGGGGAGCGGAGCGCGCGTGCACGTCATTTACACCACGGAGAGACACTTGCGCCCAGAGCTGAGTATACAGCGGCGACCGTCGCGTCTGTATCCCTATGCTGCTTCGTATTATTGCGCGCGGAGCCGCAGGTGTTGCGATTCGTTGCGCAACTGTGGAGAGGAGAGGAGCTTCGTATAGGAGAGGACGAATGCCAGAGCGAAGAGGAGTGTCGGAGAGGAGAGGAGGCATGCCTCGCATACAACTTAGGGTTCCCCTACGACGAGATAACGACGGCGGTTGAACGCGAGTTATCTCATGATGGATTCTTTCTTTGGCTAATCCCTAGGGGCATCCTGCCACAATCATCATCAGCGGTGCCTGGTGAAGGCATGCGCTTTGGGAGTGTGGTACTCATGGCTCCCCTACGGAAAGATTGCGATGGTGGTTGAAGGCGAAGCTATCTCATGATGTATTCTTCGGTTGGCCAATCGCTAGGAGCATCCTGCTAAAATCATCATCATCAGTGTCTGGCCAGTTATGTGCAGTTGGGGTGTCGACGGAGGACAATGACGACAAGGTAGGGAACGGCACAGCCCAAGCATGAGATGCTTCGCGTCTCATGTACCCGCCCTCTTCTTTGCAGCTTTGTAATTTTCTACTTCAGCGGATCCCCTGCTGGAAGATGACGACGGTGGTTGAACGCGAAGCTATCTCGTGATGGATTCTTTGGTTGGGTGAAATCTAGGGAACATCATCAGCGGTGCCTGGTTGCTGGCGTTGGTGTACCGGCTCAACGCAATGTACACTCCCTCCTCTTCGCAGCTTTGTCTTCTTCTAATTCTTCTTCAGAGGTTCCCCTACGCGAAGATGACGACGGTGATGGAACGCGAAGCTCTCTCGTGATGGATTCTTCGGTTGGCCAATCTCTAGGGGAAACCTGCCACAATCATCATCAGCGGTGCCTGGCCGAGCATGCGCAGTGAGGGTGAGGACGGCGGACAACAACGACACCGGCAAGAAAGGGAGGGACACAGCCCAGAGCATTAGATGATCCGCATCTAATATAGTTCTTATTAATAGTGGTACTCCACAGCGGCAGTCAGTGTTATATTTATGTTGTCTTAGTAGTGCCAATGCTGGCATTAATCATATGGGGAAATGTTTGTTGTAGCGAGCACAGCCGTCACCGCAAGAAACCAGTGGTCATATAGCCTTTTTTTGCGTTCCGGAATAGCCTTGGATTGAAAGCCGAAGCTGCCATGCCCAGTAAGCCAGCGGGTTCTCGTTCCAAATTCTGAAGCACACGGAGCAGTGCCAGGGGTTCTGACTCCAAAATCGTAGCAAGTGGCGTGTTCAGACCCTGGCAAGGGTCCGACGAAGAAGAATTCGGTCCAAGAGCAAAGCCTGCTCCTATTATTCTTCAGTTTTCCTTTCGTTTTCACATGAGCTATGACATTACGATTGCTCCAGATTGGCCCATAGTGCTTCTGGCGCTTTTTGTGTTATTCTTTGGTTGCTTTGATGGCACTGATACGACTTTTAGGGTTGCCTATGAGATATATGTAAAACGTTGTATTTAAACTCAAAATTGAAGGATAAAATGGAACCCTATAGGACATTGCTGCATCAGGCTTCACATGGTATGCCTATTGCGAACTCAAGTAATTAGTCTTGCATCCCTGTTGTCAATTGATGTGTTGTGACTCAGCATACGTTGCTTAGTGCTTGAAAGCTAGCTCTAATGCACACTGACTGTACTCTGGGGGGGAGAAGTAATTTCTTGCTTAGATAAAACCAGCGCGAACTCAGACAAAAACGAAGGAAGTGAAACACCAGGACAGCCGCTGGCCTAGCAATTAAATTTTAATATCAGAAAGGGTGAATTTAAATACTGAACATAAACAATACCGTAATAAAAAGAGAGTGCGCATGATCGAAACAAGGTTGCAAAGTCAAAATAATACCCCAACTAGATACACGCATGTTACGGTCAAGGCAGACACAGGTATGCAATCTCTTTAGGATGGAGAAACACGCTTGTTTGGCTTACACACTTATCCACTCGTTCTGCTATTTGGGATGTGCCATGATTTCGCTATTTGTTTCATTACGGTGCTTAATAAAATGTTAGTGGCAGGGGAAAATTAGGTTTGCATTGGCTGCACTTAGCACAGTGCGAAGGAAAATGAGATGATTGTCGTAATATCTCGATACACGCTGAAAGTCACTGCTTTGCAGTGTAGTTAGCACGAAGGATCATTATCCTTAATTTCTTGTATTATCATCATCAGGCACCTATCCACACACAATGCAGGGCAAAGGTTACTACAATAGATCTTCAATTATTCCGTCCCTGTGCTAACCCCGACCAATTTATCGCTACAAATTTCCTAATCTCATTGGCCCATCTAACTTTCTGCCGCCCCTGCCATGCTTGCCTTATTTAGCGATCCACTGTGTT
This sequence comes from Haemaphysalis longicornis, assembly GCA_013339765.2. Lineage (NCBI taxonomy): Eukaryota > Metazoa > Arthropoda > Arachnida > Ixodida > Ixodidae > Haemaphysalis > Haemaphysalis longicornis. The sequence continues at coordinate 166,362,082 of CM023454.1, read as the reverse complement.
CCCCTTATGACCAACGGTTACCTCGCCTTTGTTGTACATGCCCTGCTCTACCCATTTCTTCCTAATGTGTACTCATATGTCCTTAACCCCGCGTTTGTTCCGTGACCTACTCCGCTCTCTTCCGTCCCTTGAATTTGCACCCACCATATTCTCTTTTATTGCGTGATGAGTCCTTAACTTTAGTTAAATCATTCTGGTGAGCCTCGAGGTTTCTTCGCCTCGTAGGTGCGTACCAGTAAGATGCAGCTGTCATACACTTTCTTTTTCAGGCACAATAGTATGTTGCCATTCTGTATTATACCAGTGCTAAAAGCTTTATTAACAAAGATTTTCCTGTAGCCATGCCTAGAATAAACACTGCATGGCAAGGGAGGTGCTACTGCAACAGTCGGCACAACGCGCCTGCTGAAGTTACTGTTGATGGTCAACTTGGCACAGGAGTTCTCCTGGTTTGGGAAAAAGGAAGCACGCTTTCTCTTACCTGCGGGTGTCATCTTGCACTGTGTGTAACTGGGTATCTTCATGTTGGTACGGACATCAAATTCTTTCACCAGACAGTGCATTGGGCCCAGATTTTTATCGTTTGTCACAACCTGTGCAAATATCAGTGTTATGGACAACCTGCCGCTTCTTAGTTTTTATTGCTCCACGACGTATTAAAATTCTTTGGGCCTTTGGACCATAAAATCTGCGCTCAATTTTCGACCAATGCGGTCTTCAATTTCTGGCCTTCAAACTGTTCAAGAATTCTTAGCATAACTGACTGATGGAGGCACGCGCCATTGAACCACCATTGAATTTTATCCTTGCTTCCATGCGTTTCCTTGTGTTATTGTTATTGAGCGTATCACATGGTGTGAATTATGAAGTCGCGTAAATTTATCTTGTTGTAAGTATTATACAATCGTTTCCATGTCCCGGTCTTTTTCTTCTCTTCCCAAATCACTTTACTTTGCGTCAAATATGGAAATAGTTGTCACACGTCTTTACTGGCATGGAAGAAAGACATGGGAAACTCGGGCATGCCTGACAAGACAAATTTATTCCACAGCAAACGTATGTTGAAACAAAACCAGAGCAAAGAAAACCTCTTGCCATAACAAACTACTATAGTCTCGCCAAAAAATATATACAATGTCCTAATACGAGTCTGCTTTACAGCCTCACGATGTCCTAGGAAAATGTTCTACTAAATGTACGGCTCACTTAAATCATGGGTTCAATGTCCTAACACGAGTCTGCTTAACAGCCTCACGATGTCCTGGCAAAACGTTCTACTAAATATAAGGCTTACTTAAGTCATGGGTTCATCCGAGGGAAATCGCTGCACTGCCGTGAAGAGATGGCATCCGTGTTCTTCGTCACGATGTTCGTCGACGAGCATAGTGAGACTCAATTCGGCAGTGTCGCCATTGTGGTGGCAGTCGTAGCGGAGGACGAAGATTCGATGTCGCTGACGGAGACCCGTCGCCGGTAGAGCCACCAAGGCGGTGATTGGCGGATTGTCCCGCGACTGGAGCCGAAGCGTCGTCGGAACGCTCCTGCCCAGGATTGTGTGGTGACGTCGCTCCCTCGGGTCACGTAACTCTTGGCATCGCTCGTCAGAAAGCTGGTGTGGTTGTTGTTGCTGTTCGACGTCTTATGGCGCATACCCACCTGGTAGATTGGCTAAGAATCGAGCAAGAAGGGTGCTGATTCACCCGCTCACAACCCAAAAGTAGATACCTATCCATGGCATGCAGTAGCAGAGCGAGATTGGAAGGAATAATTGGTCACAAATTGAAAGTGGCAATTGCATTTGATGAAACATACCCGTCATAATACAGGCTAACAGGGCAGACGCCTGGTTTTAAGACACATATGCATGAATGGGTGCAGCCATGCCTTTGTGCAATAACCCTGTGATGTGGCCCCTTTCGACAGTAGTACAAGCATGGGGATAGGAAGTCCAATTCGTTTTAATGGCCTGATCAGGTCACGTTGTCTGATCATTGAGAAACCACGGCAATGTAATAAGAAGTGATCAAGTGTCTCATGTTGACTGCAAATGGCACAATGAGCGCAGGAGGCGATACCAGGCCTGTGCATATAGAAGTTAAGCTGGGGGACCCTACAACTTAAGTTGGTTAATGTGACCTTGCAGTGACGAGACTCACACAAACGGGGATTCTAATTATGTTTTGAATGGGCATACTCTCTAAATAATGATAAACTCTTCCTGCGTATTCATTAGGCTGTGATATTAACGCAACCTTGCTCCTGCAATCCTGGCCGGAACAGGGCAAATATCAACCGAAGCGCCATTCAAAGACGATCGCGCCAAGGAATCAGCCTCTTTATTAAGGAGTAAACCTTTGTGCCCGAGAACCCAAAATCGGCTGGTGTCCTGTAAATGGAAAAGCACCAGAAAATTGAATGCACGTATATGGGTTGGATTTTAAGACGACGCCAAAGCGGAACAAGTCGATAGAGAGTATGTGCTTATACAGTCGAACACGGCTATATTGAACACGGGTATATCGAATTATTGTCTACATCGAACTCATAAATTATCCCCTCGAAAATTCCCTGTAAAAGTATAGAAATTGGTACGTTTATATCGAACGGTATTTTCCCGTCATTGGCTATATCGAACGCCACGTAAGCTCGAAGGTGGTCTTTGGCAGTCGCTTAGCGGGCGACATCGCGCCTTCGCCAGAACCCGACAGGGACAGAAGCCCGAAATGCCAGGAAAATGTCAATGTCGGAGGTAGGGATGCCCGAATGCGCTCCGACAGCACACGTTCTCAGAAATGAGGAACACCTCTTTTTTTCGGCTAGCTACGTTTCCCAGGCTTGCCGAAATATTTTTTCTCTCTCTCTGGGTCTGTCTTGCCCCAATGTCGCCTCGGAAAAAGGAAGAGAAGGAACGAATGTGCTGGCGGCTTCCTCTTCCTTTTGCATTTTGCTGTTGTTGCTCTTTCGAGAGTTGTCCCGCACCTTCCGTAGATTACTGTTTCTCTTGGAGGTGACCATCGCGAGCGCTTTTTGGAGAACGTTCAGAGAGCCTTGGAATCGTTACCATCAAAGTTCTTGTGTTGCGTGCGCCTTGTTCTTCCTTTGCGTGCGTGTTTATTTGTGCATGGTGTGCGAAGGCGCAGCAAACGGCTGGAATTTTGGAGTCGTGCAGGCGTCGTGTACGTGTCTCACGACACGTGTGAATGGGGGAGGGTGAACCGATGCAGAAGCAACGGCCGCTACAACTGCTGCCAGCGTAGAGAAGCGCAAGAACCTGGACTTTACGACAAAGCTGAACGCCATTCAGCGGGTCGAGGCGGGAGGAAAAAAGTCGACGGAGTGTCTGCCGACGACTTAGTGACGCTGACAGCAATGTTCAGGCTGGTTCAAGCGTCGGTGACGAGAATATCGTAGCTGCGGCCGCAGTAACCCAGGCTGATAAGCTCGAGTGGCGCAGATCGTAAGGACGAGGAGGCGGCTGCGTGATCGTACTCCGCAAGTAGCGGCTGCGTTCATCTTGATTCGCCGTTGTTGCGGCGACATGGAAGGAACTGGGCTGTCGCACCTGGATATCTCGAGAAGATCGAGACCAGCGTCTTGAATTTTATTTCCAGGACGAAAAAGCTTGCCAACATCAGATATTTTTTCCACGCAAATAAAGCACCCTGTTGCGTCGTGAGTTTGGAATTAGTTGTCATTCTACAATGCGCAGATCGGTAAATGATCGTTCACCACAGGTGAGGTCTCAGAACCCATATTTTTTTATATCGAATTTTTCATATATCGAACTATTTCCCGATCCCCTTTGAGTTCGATATATCCGTGTTCGACGGTATCTATATTCAAGTGCTGCGGAGGAACTTTCTTAAAGGAATTACTACCACGAGGAATTCGGCTGGAAGTATTGGAGTGAAGTCTTGTAACTGCAGCGATACCGCCCAGTGAAGCTGTGGATTAAAAATGACCACACCTGCCCTCTCCACACGTTGCTACGCACAAGTAGCCGCAATTACGTAACCATTAATCGTGCCAAACGGTCGTTAAGGATTTGTGTAAGCAGTCTTGACCGAAGCATTTTTGGCGTTATTGGTGAAAATATCATGACAGGGTAAAGGCGCTGGAGGGCACTCACAGAGACATTGCTATATTGTCGGAATGTTGATTTTTAATCGAGAGAGCAATGGCTTGCGTAAACACTCTGAAGCCAAAAGTGCCGAGACAGTAATATTACCCTAACAATGCGCTGGTTTCAGAGACAGTAGGTGCCGGTCTATCAACTCCGACACCCTACGCATGGCCACCCTTGTAGTGGTGAGAAACAAGCTGCATAAACGTTTCCCAACGATGCCACAGGCTCAAGTCGCTTCACTGACTGATGTGATCCGGGAAGAAGTCCAACACGCTTTAGGTACTTTTATGCCATCCGAAGCACCCCATGAGCCAAAGGCTATGACCTACTCAGCGGTTGTTCTCCGACCCCGCCCTGCTCAAACCCGTCGTCAAGAAGCGCCGCCGTACAGCCGTACACCGTCACCGCCGTCCCAACTGTCGCATCCGCCAACCGTACTACCATCCGCAGCCCAAAAACACGCCGAGGAACACCAGCGTTTGGCGAACAGCCAATATTCGTATGCTGTACTACCACTGCGGAGGGGCCGGTGACATCTATTGTTGCTGCCCATACATGAGAGTGGAAATGCGTGGTTTTTCCATCGATGCACCTTTCCCTCTTCCTGGCCAACAAACACGTGAAATTAAAGAGTAGTTCCCTCAAACCAGCCGGCACAACCCGTTTCCACGGTTCGCCGTCGCCCTACGCATACAAATTGCCGAGCCATCACAGCACTGCTGATTGCACACATGGGTGGTCCCCCAGCTCACGCAGAGGAAAGTAAAAACAGCAACTTCTGTAGGTGAAGTTGCCAACGGCGGAAAAACAAAAACCGTCCAACTACATGCCCTCAGCCCCACGGCCCGATTTAAACCTGATGTCACTTCCGAACACGACGAAAGCCACACGGTGCGACACGCACCCGACCTGGCCGAGCCTGCTGGTAAGAAGGTGTTGACCACGACAACGCATAGTGCCCGATCGTCAACACGGACAAACCAAGATACAACGCCCTTACGCATACGGAACTCGAAGAAGGTGGCGTCCGACGTCCAATTGTTAATCGACTGTTTTGATGCAGTCGCCCTCGTAGCAACGGTAGCCGACTACTGAATAATGAGCGGATCATTCGCGTATAAGCTGAAGAAAGTTGCGACCAGATGGGCGGTGCGCACTTACGCCCAGCATAAGGCTATCTTGTAACGGCAACACGAACGTACAAATTGCGCGTCACCCTAGACGCCAACACGTACCCTGCGGCGTTCGTCAATTTGCTTAACAGCTGCCATAACGTAATTCTCGGAACGAACTTCGACGGAAAACGGTGCAATAATTCGTCTGCGTACAAATACGATAATTTTTCCTTTGATCACTCCATAACGGAGACGAAGACCACGAAGATGCAGCCTCAATTGCTGACTGCAAGCTGCTGTTTTTATGTTCTTATTTGACTGAGTAAGACCTAGTACAGTTCCCAAATAGTCACTAAGGGCTTCCTAATGTTCCGACCAGGCAGTTGATACCAGCCAAGCAGCTAGCTGAACTTGCCGTTTAAGGCTGCACTCGCGTCTCCCAGAGACCGGCTGCGCCTACAGCCTCTGCTAACCGCACACCGATAAACCTAGCCACTGGCTTCTCGCCGGGGCTCCGGGATCGCACATTCATGCCCTAGACATGCCGACATCAGCCGAGAATACCTTAGAGTAGCACGTCCAGGGCGGTGGGGCCCTATCTCCAATTGACCCCCGGAAAACCATTTTGCGCCAGCGCAGCACCCTCAAAAAGCCGCAAGCCAACCAGCCTCAGCAACTAATGCCACGTGAGACTTCAAGCCTTCTGCGCGGTACGCATGCGCACCGACAACCCAACACAGATTACAAGGTTGTTTTCGACCAAAAACTAAACTACGAGTAGCTGCCTAAACTGACCGCCAAATAACCCAGAGCTTGCAACCGGCAAGTAACATCCCACAACACGTTTTCTAGGCCCAAGATACCTTGCAGATTCAAGACTGACCAAATTTATTTGTCGCCAGCACACCTGAAGAGAACTGCGCTCTTGCTTTGAGTGGAATAATAACAGTTCAGCTGGGGGACAACGACACATGAAGTTCTGCCTTACCTGAAGCCGATCCCGGAGACAATATTTAGAGTAATTTATGTACTGGAGCAGGGCACCGCCACTGACCAACTTCCCCAAATACTTGCAACCAACGGACCACGCATACTGTATTCTGAAATGCTGGGCAATTCACTGTCCGGAGTGGTCACATTTGAAGGCATCTATGTACAATTTTACATCAAAACGTATGGACTTTTCACCCGCTGTCGACCATACTGCCAAACAGTTCAGTGCTGCTCCCTCTGTGGGGAGATAGGTAATCCCGACGCGGCTTTGTGCGACCTGTGTCACACGGAGGACCCTACACCCGGCCTTGACTGTAGCCTCATAGGCCAATTTTGTGGCCTGGACCAGCCGACGGCCACCAAGGACTGCCGCAAATGCTGCGTCCTCAGCCTCCACCGCTGCAAGTACGGGAACGAGCGCTCAATCCCCAACGCTGGCTGCAACCCTCCTTAATTCACCAGCCTCATCATGCCGGGAACCACTCTTGCTGATCCTCAACAGGTGAGCTGGTGAGCTGTCGTTGCTTCCCCGCCTACTGCTCCTGACCAGTCGCTCCCCTCTCCACAACTTTCAAGCACAACCTCCTGACACCCGCATTCAAAGACTTCAAAAAGAAAATACTCTCATCAAACAGCATTTACAAGCTACTACTCAACGTACAGTCACCCCAGAAAAACGCATTGAGAATCTTCTCTCACAAGTCGAGCTGTTAGTCAAGCAACAGGCTCAGCGCACTCACGACTCCGATGTCGCACCACTCCACACGCAAATGGAGGTGTCCGTTCAGTGCAAAGTTAGGGGCCCCGGACAACCGACACTTGCCAGAGACCCTGATGCTGCACCCGTTAGTTGTTTCGCCTTCATTCCCGTTCCTACAGATAACAGCCATCTTCAACGCCTCATTAGGAATATGGGTGAACGCCTCAACAGCCAATTGACCGCGCTTGATTGGCCCCTTCATGACATAGAGGATGGAAATAAGCACGTAAGAACCCGAAAAAGCACACCTCGCTCCATACCAGAGAAATAGAAAATCGCAAGGTTCATAAAAGCCAAAATATTGCCGCGAACCATACATTGGGTTTGTTTATTTGTGTTTTGCTTTTACCGCCCGGCTGCGCCGGTCTGTGTTATGTCTGCGCCAAGGGAAGCGCGTGTTCCATTCTTTCTTTCTGTGCCGCATGTGTTATCTGTTGTGATAGGGAGAGCATTCCGATCTAACGTGAACAGCCCAGAATAATCTTCTTGGATCTACTATGTTCTTGATGCGAATCGACGTTTCGAGAACACGCGCGCCAAAAGATAAAAAGCCTGCAGTGCGGACGCCGGGGCATTCGATTCGACGACACTCGCCTGTGCAAGTCACTTTGTTGACCGCTGCTTCGCCGCCTCTGTATTCTTTTGAGTTGTTAGGGGAGCACAAGTTCGCTCCAATAAACGTGTTTCTCATTCAACACCACTGCATCGTCCTTGTCTTCGTGACATCTGGTGGAGGTGCGGGGTACGCACCCTTCATGCCCACTACAACGTCGAAAAGCCGACAAGCCAGTCCAACCAGAGCCAGCCCCCGCCTGCAAGATTTACCGTCCGAGTTCGGTTTGATGCCAGAAGGGCCCAAGAAAAGGAAAGCTGCAACCAACATCATGGTGCAAGAAACAACGTCGCCAATCGTCCTGCAGCAGCCCCGGGAACCGCCATCGTTCCGAGGAGCCCCCGCAGAAGACCCAGAAGAATGGTTGGAGAAACTGGAGCGCGTCCGGAAATTCAACAGGTGGGACGACGCAGAAACGTTCCGGCACGTTTTCTTTTACTTGGAAGATTCGGCTCGCACTTGGTTCGAGAACCACGAGAGCTCCTTGACAAACTGGCTCAGTTCAAAAGCGAGTTTACTAAGACCTTCACCACCGTCGTGCGGAAAGAGCCGCCCTTTTGTTGGAAACGCGCACGCAACACCCCAACGAAGGTGTCGTGATCTTCGTTGAGGAGATGAAGCAGCTATTTCGCCGCGCGGACCCCGAAATGACGGAAGAAAAGAAGTTACGCTTCTTTATGCGCGGAGTGAAGGAGGAACTGTTTGCTGGACTTGTCCGAAATCCGCCCAAAACCGTCGCCGAATTCGTGACCGAAGCCACCACCATTGAGAAAGCCATCGAAATGCGTGCTAAGCAGTATGACCGCAACTTTGTTGGCGCGGCCAATGCGAACGACTTTGGCAGCACGCGGATCCCGGCCGACAGCCTACGCGAGACTATCCGCGCAATAGTGAGAGAGGAGCTGCGGAAACTTCTCCCAACGCCGCCGCAGCCCCAAGTCGCTTTCCTCACCGACGTGATTAGAGAAGAAGTGCAACAAGCGTTGGGAACTTCTACGCCATCCGAGGTACCCCGAGAGCCACAAACTATGACATACTCCGCGGCTGTTCGTCGACCCCGCCCTGCTCCAACACGCCGTCAAGAGGCCCCGCCCTACCGCCGCCCACTGTCACCCGCCCGACCCCGTGTAGCCCGAAACCAGACGCCGAGGAAGACGGACGTATGGCGAACTCCCGATAACCGTCCTCTGTGCTACCACTGCGGAGAGGCCGACCACATTTACCGTCGCTGCCCATACAAAAGACTCGGACTGCGTGGTTTCTCCGTCGACGCACCTCGCCCTCTCCCTGGCCAACGACCACGTGAGATCGACGAGTATCTATCTGAAACCAGCCGTGGCCCAGCGCGTTTCAACCGTTCGCCGTCGCCCTACCCCTACCAATCGCCGAACCGCCGTAGCAACGCTGACTTCGCCCGTGGAAGGTCCCCCAGCCCACGCGGGGGAAACTAAAGGCGGCAACTTCTGGAGGTGAAGTTGCTCTACGGCGAAAAACTAGAAACCCTCCAACGACGCAAGGACGCGCTGAAGACAGTGATTCACGACATGCCCTCATCCCGCCGACCCGACCTAACCCTGACGAGACTCCCGAACACGACGACAGCTACACGGCGCGACGCGTACCCGACCTGACCGAGACGTCCGTTGAGAAGACGACGACAACGACGATGCACAGTGCCCGACCATCAACACGTACAAGCAGAGATATGACGCCCCGACGAACACTATTCGGTAATGAGCGGACCATTTGCGTCTAAACTGAAGAAAGTTATGACCAGATGGGACGGTCCGCACATACGCACAGCAGGAGGCCACCTCGTGACGCCAAGTGGAACGTGCACATCGCGCGTCACCATAGACGGCACAACGTACCCTGCGGCGTTCGTCGTTCTGCCTAACTGCTCCCGCGACGTGATTCTCGGAATGGACTTTTTGACGGACAACGGCGCAATAATTGATCTGCAGACCAAGTCGATAACATTTTCCTCCAATCACTCCACGACGCCGCAGCCGAACCGCGATCACCGTGCTGCTGTCAGGATCGCCGACGATCACATCACCCTGCCACCCCGCGCAAGCTTGATGATCGCCGTCTACTGTGAGGATGCTGCTTCTGACATCGACGCTATCGTAGAGAGTGATCGAAGGTTGCTTCTCGACCGCGGTGTCTCCGTCGCAAGAGGCATTGCGCACTTTAAGCAACGCCAATCTCACGTTTTGGTCACTAATTTCACCGAAGAGTACCAGCATTTAAACAAGGGAGCTGCAATTGCGTTCCTCGAAGAAACGCAAGAAGCAAGTGATGTGATCGCAGTCGCCGACTTTGAACGCACACCCGTAGAAACATTCAAGCTCCCGCAGCCATTCGACGTGAATCCGGCGCTACCGCAAGAACAACGGAAAAAATTATTGGCTTTGCTGCGTCGCTATAGCGAATGTTTTTCGTCGAGTGCAAAACTGCGTCAGACCCGTCTAGCGAAGCACCGAATAATAACCGAAGATGGAGCCCGACCCACCCGACAGTCACCGTACCGCGTCTCTTCACACGAACGGGAAGCCATCCGGACTCAAGTCGACGACTTGCTGAGCGATGATGTTATACAGCCATCGAAAAGCCCCTGGGCTGCGCCCGTCGTACTCGTAAAGAAAAAAGCCGGCACATTAAGGTTTTCCGTTGACTACCGGCGACTGAACAAAATCACGAAAAAGGACGTGTACCCCCTCCCCCGAATCGACGACGCCCTCGGCCACCTCTGCCACGCGAAGTACTTCTCATCGATGGACCTGAAGACCGGCTACTGGCAAATTGAAGTGGACGAGAGAGACCGAGAGAAGACTGCATATATAACCCCAGACGGCCTATACGAGTTCAAGGTGATGCCGTTTGGTCTGTGCACAGCACCAGCGACGTTTCAAAGAGTCATGGACACTGTGCTAGCTGGCCTTAAGTGGCACACCTGCCTCGTATACCTCGACGACGTAGTAGTATTCGCCCGGACTTTAGACGAACACCTTGCAAGGTTGGAGTCTGTACTCGAGGCCATTCGTACGTCGGGTTGACGCTGAAGCCTGAAAAGTGCCGTTTCGCATACGGGGAGCTCAAGATCTTGGGCCACGTCGTCAACGCCGCGGGAGTCCTACCTGACCCGGCAAAAACTTCAGCCATTGCGAACTTCCCAAGGCCGAAAGACAAGAAGGGCGTGCGGAGATTTCTCGGGCTGTGCGCATACTACCGGCGCTTCGTCGCAAACTTCGCACGCATTGCAGAGCCACTCACGCGCTTGACGAAAGATAGCACCCCTTTCAGCTGGGAAAACGACCAAGAAAAAGCATTCGGCGAGCTGCAAAAACGCCTGCAAAGCCCGCCCGTGCTCGCTCATTTCGACGGAAATGCCGAAACGGAAATGCATACGGACGCCAGTGATATAGGCTTGGGTGCCGTCCTTGTCCAAAAGCAAAGCGGCGGCGAAAGGGTAATCGCCTATGCTAGCCGTGGTCTGTCGAAGGAGGAGAAAAACTATTCTGCCTCTGAGAAAGAGTGCCTGGCTATTATATGGGCGATTTCAAAATTTCGCCCATACGTGTATGGAAGGCCATTCAAGGTTGTAACAGACCACCATGCGCTGTGTTGGCTCGCCAATTTGAAGGACCCCTCTGGCTGTCTTGGGCGGTGGAGCAACGTACCAGAGAACACAAACTTCTGGTGTTCGGGGACTTCAATGCATAGAATATGGCCTGGGGTTACCCCAGAAACCACAAAAAGGGTGCAGCCTTACATGAAGCTACTCTGCAAAACCAACTTCAGCGGTGTAACTCCCTCCACATTTACACCAGACTTCGCAAGTGTCTTACGCGACACTACCCCCGACCTTATGTTTACGTAAAACATTAAACAGGCTGCATGGTCGCTCCTGGACGAAACTCTCGGTAGCGACCACTACATAATGCAGTCACAGATCTCCCAATAAACAGCGAGCAGCCTAAACATCCGCGCTGCGTACATAAAAAAAGAACTTCCGAGAAACCACCCCTGCTTATCTGATCACAAGTCTCGAGGAATGAACTAAAATCATTCAAGAGGCCAGATGACACACCAAGAAACTTTCTGGTGTGCAGGATAACCCAGCCATCGATGCCCATTTCCTCCACCTCTGGGAGACCCGTAGAGGGCTTATCAAGTGGTGGAAAAGGAACAAGGTCAACCCCAAGCTGAAAATGCTCATTGCGGAAATTACGGCAGAAGCTGAAGCGTACTCCCGTCAGCTGAGTCAGCAAAACTGGAGGAACTTCTGCAACAAGCTCCAAGAAACGCTGGGAACCCGCTGTAAATGGTACCTGCTGCGTTCTCACAGCAGCCCCGCTTCGCGAATAATCCAGAATTACCCTGCCACTGAGGACGACTTGTTGGAAAAACTTAAGCAATCCTTGGTTGCCCCACTTCATGTCCAACCCACCCAGCACCCGACTACACAGGCAACCCGAACCCCAAAATGGAGTAGCCGTTCTGGATTGTTGAAATCGAGGCGGCAGCGTGCAATCTCACCCAAAACACCACTCCGTGTCGATACAAAATTCCCCCAAATTTGTCGCGAAACCTTGACCATGTCGTCCTAAAAAATCTCCTAGTGTACAATATAGAGTGCTGGCTTGTGGATTTTTCGCCCCCACAGTGGAATCACGCACACGCCACTCTCAGGCGCAATCCCGGCAAACCCTTGAACCCCAAGAATCTAAGGCCTATTTCTCTGATTTCATATCTCGGCAAATTGTTTGAACACATGTTTCACAACCGGCTCTCGCCCAACGTTCAAGACAACAGCCACTTCCCTGACATTACGTACTGATACTGCCCTCATATGTCAACCAAGGACATACTACTTTAGCTTACGGAGGAAGGGATGGACAACTTTAATAGCCACAGCAAGTGTCCGCCTTGGCCTTCGACATTAGGAGACATCCGGTAACATTTCTCACGAAGCCATTCTTTAGGGCCTTGCTTCTGGAAACTTTGCCGAGCGCACATTCCAATACTTTGTCTCCTTTCTAAGCCAGCGCACAGCAACAGTGGGCATCGGGCACTGTCAATTTGACGCATTTAAAACACTGCCAAAGGTCAATTCGTTGAGGTCGGTAGCATCCCCAATACTATTCAACCTCATCATGAAAGACGTATAACCTCTAATAAAAGCCAGGACTTTCACAAAGCGAAACACGCGGACGACCTAATGATCTTTGTCCCCAGTGGATCTCCGGGTGATCAGCAAGACTCACTTCAAGCAGCCATTCCGGTCACCCAACAATACCTGAAATCTTGAAGATTCGAGTGTGCCTTGAAAAATGTGCCCTTTTTACCCTGGGCAAAATAGCATATAAGAAGCATCCACATTTCATTCAAGATTCAGAACTTACCATTGAGGAGCAACCCATCCCCAATGTCCTACAGCTACGCATATTAGGTCTGGCCAAACCAAAGATGGCTACGGCGCCCAGATTATCCCTCCCTTGGAACGGAATTATAACCAGCTCTTTCATATCATCCGGATGATCTCCCATCATCGATTTGGGCTACAAGAAGCTGACACCCTGGCATCATTCACGACATCATTTTACGCCGGGTTGCGTACGGCGCACAGTATTGGGCCCCGCAACACGAGGAAAAGCTAACATCGCCATACGCCAAGCCTACAAGGCCGCCCTTGGATTGCCTCCACAACACCAACAAAAAAAATTCTACGGCTCGGCGTCCATTATACATGGGAGGAACTCGAAAAAGCTCATCGCATCTCCCAATTCACGCGACGTAAGCTCATGCTAACCGGCATGGCTACACTTCCGCGGCAGGGCTACAGGCCTTCCCCAAAATGCGAACAGAGGCAACGCATCCCTCTAATCATACGGGAGTACACCAAGGGCGCCTAAATTTCTAGAAATGTGCACCCTATCTATACCACGGCACGCCGAAAAGCTTGGATACGATCCATTAGAAAACGATTCCCCCAACTATCCCTGTACTCGTTAGAGGGATGCCTCTCCACACCACAAACAACCCGCCCATGGCGAAGTGTCACCGAAACCAACAGTGCAGATCTGACGGCCGCTTCAGTACCCAAGACATCTATTGGGGCTGGCCAACATCAGATATTTTGGAAACGACTACATCACTATAATGACCGAGTCACTTTCGGCCTGCCACAACTTCCTGCTAGGTAGCGTAATACGCACGTCCATAAACATTCGGCGATGTGTGTGCCAGATCCAAAAATGCACATCATCTGGACCCCCAGACACAAGTCCTTCGACGGTAGCGAGGTGGCACGCGCCGTTGCCGGCGTTTCATACACACCGGGCCGTTTCTCAAGAAGGCAAAGTGACGCAGCCCCTCCGCTCTCCCAAGCCCACTACAGTCGAGCCCAGATATAACGGCCCCATTTAAGAAGAGCTTTCTCTTATAACGATCAAAACCAGCGTGCCCGCCAAAATATACGTTATTTCAATGGCATAAAATACCACGTACAACGAACGTTTTTGAGCCCTGCCATCGGTTACAGCGAACGGCTTACGCAGGGGTGTGCGTTGAAATGGCGGCCTCTTCCGGGCTATGCCGCCGAAGGTCGCTTTCTTGAATTTCCTCGCAGGCAAACCAGGCGAACTGCGGATTTTGTGTACCTCTCAAACCAGTGGACCTTTTAAATGAAAAAGGATGAAGATATCAACAAAGCTAGCCATTCTGACTGTACCCTCCCAAGGCGTGAAAACATTGCAGTTATTAAATAAGTGCGGCGTGTCAAAATGCACAATTTCGAAGAATATGAAAAACAACAATAAAATCGCCTGTGGCAACGCCAAGTCAACGGACAAGAATCGCCTGCGGAAGGCTACCTATGCGGACGTTGAGGACGCGCTACTGAAGTGGTTAGTCGACGCACGGATGTTTAACCGGGTGTTGCCGGATAAAACGCACGCTATGAAAGGCGACAGACGCACTGGCGGGAACTATAGCAATAATCGTTTCACAGCACTTATGTGCACTATCATGAATGGCAGCGACCGGCGCGTTCCCTTCGTCATCAGAAAACCAAGTAAGCCGCGTTGCTTTAGGGGCTATGTGCCCGTGCACTACAGGCCCAACGCTAAGGCGTGGATGACGCGCAATTTATTCGCGAAGTGGGTTAGTGAGTTTTTTTTTTATTTATTTACGAGTGTTTGCCGCGCGGCATATGGAAGGCGTTTTAAAGATAGAGGTAGAGAAGAAAGTAGGAAGAAAGAGAAAGAGAGGCGTTTTAAAAATGGGGGTAGAGCAAAAAGTAGGAAGGAAAGAGAAAGAGAAGAAAATAGGGAGAGAGGGGCTGCCAAGAGAAAGTCACGAAACCGACAGGTGTTCAAATCTACAGGTATGCATGCAGTCCAGTGGCGTGCAGAAAGTCCATCAGCGACCTGCAGTGTTTTTATCGTCCTGCACCCAGCGGTTGTAGTCATCCGGTTTATCCCACCGGAGACCAACCTTTCTGAGCGCATGGTCTCGAGCTGTCCTAGTTCCCGCGCACGTCCACAAAAGATGCTTGGCGTCAGCTTCAACCGCCGGAGACGGACACTTGGGACACGTTCCAGGGTCGTCTTGTGAGTGCCCCCGAGTCCAAGTGACTGAAGGTGTGAGGGCCACCCCAGCCCGAAGCCTCCTGAGAGAAACTTCCTCCACCCGGGAAAGATTAGGGGGCAGGGAGCAGACACACGGGGGAATTAGGGAACGTGTGTTCCTTCTCAGGAGAGATTTCCGGGCTAAAAGACGGGAGCGCGGATCACAAGGAAGGGGGCTAGGGGAGGATTCAGGAGGGGAAGAAGAGTGGAAAATATGGTCCGCTAATTGATTCAGTATATTCCGACCGTGCCCCTGTACCCAATGTACACGGATCGTTAGCTCTGATGTTCTGTGGAGGCTGTGAATCTGCTGGCAGATCAGAGGTGTCTTCTTTACTTGCTTCAGATGCTTCACAGCACTGAGCGAGTCTGTATATATATGCACCTCCGTGATGTTATGGAGTGCACTTGCAGCATTGACTGCGTCATGAACAGCCTGGAGCTCCAGTAGCAGCGGGTCCGGAGTGTCGGTAGCGTAACAGCGCGAGCCTTTGATTTCCGGGTGCGTGGCACTGACGAAAGCAGTCCGTCCTCCGTCCGGCAGAAGAGCTGCGTCTGTGTACAGTACGCAGTGGCCTTCAGGGACTGTGGTATCGGAGGTTGGCGCTGGCTGTCACGGCGACGAAGCTTCGTCGTCTTATTCGTTGTCATTGTCGTGTACCGCCATGGTGGAAGATCGTCTGAGGTTGAAGTGACGGGGGACGCATGACAAAAATGTGAATGAAGCGCTGCGACCACTGGAATATACAAACGCTTGAGCTTCCTTCCTTCTTCGCGCTGGTTTATAAGCTCCGTTATAGTATTGAGCTGGGCGTGTTCCTGTAAGATGGGTATCGGGGTAAGACGAGGAAGTGCCGTGATGGTGCGCATGGCTTCTCTGTTTATAGTCTCAAGTTGCGTCCATTGTTGCATGGTCAGTCTGTGAAATTGTGCCTGGTAGAGTAGGCGCGGCTGGAGAACAGCACGTACGAGTCTTCTAGCCACCTCCGTGCGGGCTCCTCCACTACGCGTTGCAATCCGGCGGATCAAGTGCAAGGTTTCGAGGACTCCTTCCGTGCCTTTCGGAGCCAGTGAAGACCAGAACCCGACTGGTGGATCAGAAGTCCGAGCACCCGCAGCTCTTCTTTGGCTGGTATGGCAGCTGAACCAATTTTAAGTTGAAAGTTAGCCATAGAGGCTAACTTCCTTCCTGACTTGTTAGCCACTTGTATGTAGCACGACTTCTCAGCTGAAATTTCTAACCGGATGATTCCGCAAAGGCATGAAAAACATCTAGGGCTTGCTGGAGATGACGGCACTGTAAACCGAGGTCGCGGTTTGTGGACCACAGTGTGACATCATCCGCGTAGATAATAAATCTCACGAAAGGGATGTCTTGCAACTTCCATGCCAAGGGTGCAAATGCGATGTTGAAGAGCAGCGGTGCTAGCACGGAACCTTGCGGTACCCCACGATTCGATGTAAACAGGCCGACCGGCTTCCCATCCACTCGTACAGAAAACGTCCTTGAGCACAGGAAGGAGTGTACCACTTTGGATACATGATGTGGAATCCCTAAGGACTCCATGTTTCTGAGTATTGTCCTGTGGTCCACGTTGTCATAGGCCTTGGAAATGTCGGTAGCCACCACAGTCCGCACAAGATGGCTGTGGGGTGAAACATGCAAGATATCATCAGCCAGAATAGAGAGTCCATCCTCTGTACCTAGGTGCGGTCTGAAGCCAATCTGAGCAGGATGGTATTTCCTGTTGTGCTCCAGCCACCAGGATAATCGTGTGGCCAGTATCCGCTCAAATATCTTGCATATTGTCGGTGTCAAAGAAATAGGTCTTAGTGCATTAATACCCGTGGGTGGTTTTCCCGGTTTGGGGATAGACACTACCACAGAGTGTTTCCACTCGGGTGGAATGACACCTTTCGCCCACACATCATTCAACGAACGGAGTATTGCGTCCAAGGCCTCCCCCTCCAAGTTCTTGAACAGCTCATACGGGATTTCATCATACCCTGGAGAAGAGTGTGCCTTTGATTCTTCAATGGCCGCGATGAGCTCGGCCATCGTAAACGGTTCGGTTATACCCGATTCATCCAGTACCTCAGCCGACGGAGAGGCGGCCGGAGGTTGTTGGTGGTTGGGAAAGAAACTCACGGCCGCTCTGTCCGCAAACTCCTCTGGGCTGATGTTGAGAGCCAGGCGAATGCTAGCTGATGGCTGCCACTCCTCTCCATGGCTTGGAAGGTCCGCCATAAGGCCTTGTTTCCAGTGCGAGAGCCAGAGCCAAAGCCAGAGCACCAGTCATGCCAACGGCGACGTGACAACTGTTTCTCGTAGCGTCGCGCTTGTGCCGCGATACGGTTTGCCGTGACACGAGCGTTGAATTGCGTCGGGTGGCGATTAGCAAAAATCTCTGCTCGGCCACGCTCTCCCCAAAGTTTAAGCAGATGCATATCGGGCTTCGGTTGATCCTCGTTCCCGGTGGTATGTATAGTGCAGTCGGTGAGTACGGACTGCAGCGTGGAAATTAGGTTCTCAGAAGTTAGTGAAGCTTGTTCGTCAGAGCGGACTTTGTCCCAGTGAACAATTCTGACCTGGCGACGAAGTTTTGTAACTTCTTCGTGTGTAAGCCAATCAAAATTGGAGAATGGTCGCTCGCCCAAGCGTCTGGCTCGGGATTCCAGGAGGGATTACCAGGTCCAAGCCACCACGTAAGGTCCGGAGCATGAGACCGAGTTGAAGGGATGGTAGGTACGGCTGGAATGTTCAGTAAGGTAAAGTTCATGCTCGTGAGTGTGTCATAAACCTGCACTCCCCTCTTGGAGTCTTGCTCGTAGCCCGACAAGGAGTGTGGGGCGTTGAAGTCTCCCGCTACGAGTATGGGAGTGCCTGGGTACATAGCCCTCAGGTGGTGGAGCCAACCGAGGTTAAGACGTGCTCTGCATGGCCTCCCATAAAAAGACACTAGAAGAAGTGGTGTTTTGGCTGGGCGCGTTAAAACTGCGACCACCTCTTGCTGTTGGTTGCACCATTTCTGAAGATCGATTGGTGTTTGAGGAACACTACTGACAATGTATATTGCCGCTTTTCCAGGTGCATTGCCAGTGCGATTATCCGGGATGGAAGGACTAAGGTAACCAATGAAGTGAGGGAGGAGCGCACAACTTGTTTGATTCCTGTAACAGGAGCGCCCACACATGAAGTTTACCAGAGTGAATTTTGGTTTTCAGTTTTCCTAATTTGTTCGAAAGGCCTCGGCAATTCCATTGCAGGATGACCGGTTGATGGCGTGAAGGACATTTAGCCTTAGTATAAGCTATCTTGTATAAGTTGGAGTCAGATTGGATAGGGTTTCTACCGTTACGTGCATAGGCAAGGCATGCGCGTGCTGCTCGTGATCGATAAACGCTTTGCGTGAAACGTGCAAACTGCCCTAACGGCACTAACCCCGCTTTTTCTGCCACGCAATACCGCTTAGAAAGTCCATCCGCTTGATTTGGGAATAATAAATGCCTTCAAAGGCGTCTTACACGTGCGGCGTTATGGAGCTCTTGGTCGTAGCTGTGGACCGGCCGTCAGCCTACTTGTTACTTCTAGTCTTGCTGTATTCTGCTGTAGAGATGGGGAAGGCTGCCTAGTAGGAGGTGGCCGCCACTTGCGTGCTTTATCGTTTCGCCAAGGCCGGCGTCGTCGACGCACAACCTGAAGCCGAGCCTGATCCTTCCGATGATCAGTCTGGCGGCAATTAGTGGCAGCGAGTCAGTGACTCCGACATGGGGGGCCATGACCTCGGCTTGGACGATTTTGTTTGTGGCGACGGAGATGCTGACGGCTGAACCGGGCATGGACGAGGGCATCGTACATGAAGTGAGGGGAAAAGCGACGCGCAGGAATCAGAAGCGGAGAACGACGGCTATTCCTAACAAAAAAAGAGCAAATTATTAGCTTTCTTCGTCGCTACAGCGAGTGTTGCTCATCGAAATCAAAATGGAGGCACCTCTAGCAAAGCGCCGAATAATAACCGATGATTTAGCCCAATATACCCTACAGTCACCGTACCACGTTACTACACACGAGCGGGGCGCCATCCGGATACAAGTCGAAGACATGCTCATCGACGAGATTATACGGCCTTTAAAAAGCTGGCCTCAAGTATCAAACCTGCCTCGTATAAATCGACGACGTTCTGCTATTGTCGCAGCCTTTCGACGAACACCTTGCAAGGTCGAAGTTGGTTCTCGAGGCCAATAGTACGTCAGTATTAACGCTGACTCCTTAAAAGTGCGGATGCCAGTACTAGAAACCACGTTTTGGGGACGCATCGTCAGTGTAGGGGGAGTCTTGCCTGTCTCGGCGAAAACATCAGCCCTAGCGAACTTGCCAAGGCCGAAAGACAAAAAGGGCAGTCGTCAATTTCTCCGACTGTGCTTGTACTACCATCGTTTCATCGCAAACGTCGCACGCATTGCGGAGGCACTCACGCGCTGCACGAAGGAGACCACCACTATTCACCTCGGAAAACTCCCAAGAGGAAACATTCTACGAGCCGGAATGAAGCCTGCGAATACAGCCCGTGCTCACTCATTTTGTCGAAAATGCCGAAACTGAAATGGGCGCAGACGCCAGTCATACAGGCTTGGGTGCCGCCCTTGTCCAAAAGCAACGTGGTTGCGAAAACATAATCGCGTACACTCTAAGAAATCGGGGGAGCAGTTGAAGAGTCCAACCGTCATTGTACTCTTGCAAGCGTTGGTGGACTCCCCTCGAAAGTTGCGGGGAGTTGGATGCAATGCTCGCTCCCCATGAGGAGGAGAGCAAAACTGACCGCGTACTCCTCTCGTGCGCGGCGGAGTGCAGCCCCAGTTCTGCTCCCGCACCAGTGAAGAGTAAACCTGCGCATCGTCTCCCATCTCCAGTATGAAGAGTAGAATTTCAATTTCATTCTTGTCCAGTGCGGGAGTAAGCATGGAGATGCACTCCTGCCATCTGCGCACACCAACTCATCAGCGATGTTTTATTTGCATACAAATGTATTATATAAAGCGGTTGTGTAAAAAGCGCCCGATTACTTCTGCCGCGCATTCTAAACGTGCAAGAATATGAATTCGTGTAACGATTGCTCGCAGCGTTCAGTGGCGGCAGGCGGCAAACCAAAGGGAAACCCAATCTACGGGCCGCTGCAGACGGCCCTTTGGAAGAGTTTGATAGACGTACGCTTGTCCCGCGCCTAGTTCAGCTAAAAAAAACGGATTGTAAATCTGAGATGGATTGAGAAAAATAGTGTTGCAAGACGTGAAGTCCGCGCTCTTTTTATAGCTCAAGCTGCAAGCGCAACACGAACCCGACCCAACAACCGTGGCTAGTGTCGCCGAGATAGGCATGTACTGTACATACGATAGCTTTTACTAGGTTAAATAAAGGAAATCCGTATACGTAACTGGTATTAACAACAATATGGGGCCTATCTGCAAGATCGGATTGTGAGGAACAGGAGATTTCACTGCGAGGGCATCTCAAATACACCCTCTACGGTGAAAACTATCTCGTCGGCTGGCGAGCGACGATAAAAGCGTACACACCGATCGGTTGCGGGAACTCAAGCGCCTTTGTTAAGCAAAGAAAAAATGATGACCCCCCCCCCCCCCCCCCCCGCGGCGGCGCAGGCGTGGATCACGATACGTAACGCGTCATACATCCGGGGGATCAGGTAAGCGAACCGCCCGAGCAAGCGTGAGAAAGGCACCTTCAGCGCGCCACGAACTGCGCGTGTTCTGGAAAAACCTACACAGGCGGTGAACCCGCCAAGGCCGGACGGGCGACTTACAGGCCGCGCCAGACCGTGATGTCAATGTGCTACGAACGAAGTGGGCTTTCAAGCAGACGCTTCGTGCAACATGGGAAGTTGGACCTGCCCTTATCGTCATACTTGCTTCGACACAGTATACGACGCGTGTTGGCAAACCCGCTGGCCGCTTGTGCGTCAGCGCGACCATGCGCACGCGAGCAAGTCGTAATTCGTTCATTCATGCGTGCGTGCGTGCGTGGTACTAGTTTTTCTTTCGGACGAACATCACAGCGGCGACAGCGCTGAGGCCGATTTCGGAACTATGCGCACCCTGTGTAGCGATGCGCGCGCTATGGCCGGACTGTATCCGCGGCCGTCGCAGGCTTCGCGCCTTGAGCTTGGGATCTTTCCAGCTATTACGACCTTGGATTTATCTACCGGACGAAGAAACGCTGGCGGGAAGTAGAGGTAAGCCATTAGTTAACCTCGTATTCTTGTCTTGTGTTTTAACGAAGCAGAGTTACTCTCGGTACTTCGGTCCGCGGAAGCGGTTAGTCCTAACGTTTTCGTGACTGATTTTGACCGTTGCTTAGTTTTGAAGGGCGGCTTTTGTACCCGTGTGCAAACAGCGTCGATTCTTGCACCGTTTCAATCCCTTTGATTCGTGAAGTGTTGGTATCCTTGCGGAATGTTTTCGCAGGTAGGAAGCATGGTCGCGCGAGTAGTCGCAGCGCTACGCTGTACTCTTAGCTCGGCGGCTAGGGTTAGAGTGGCGGCCGTGCAGTAGCTGTGGCTACCTGCGCGGCTCCAAAGAATTGCGTACAATAGGCTGAGTGATAGGAGCGCGTCTAGCGCGTGGTAGTCACTAAATTACAATAATTTTAGTGACCGCCGCGCGTACAGCAGCAGACTGAAATGCTGTTCAGACAAGTTTTTTTACGTTTTGCTTGAGGGCAGGATGGACGGAAATGGGACTTTTCGGGGCGTACTCACCGCACTGTTAAGGGGTAATTACATGCGTCTAAGGCGATGAGCGACGCGAGAAACCTCACTCAGTGTGTACGGCAAACAGGTATTGTGTGCGACACAGACAAGCGAAAATTTTTTACACAGGCCGCTGACGGCGGCGACGGCGGCAGGCGACGGGCCGTCGCCGTCGCGGGTTTATTCCCGGACAGAAGCAGCCCACAAGCGAGCGGGCAGCAACGACGAAGGGCATTGGCAGCAATGCATTACTTTTTTTCGTTTGTCGCTGTCGCCCACACTGTTTGTTGTACCCATTACATTACTTTTTTCGCGTCGGTTGTCGCCGTCGTTCGAGCGTTCTGATCGTTCAATAACCCAGCCTATTGGTTCTCATCAAATGTTGCGATCTGCAGCGTGCATGCAACGAAGCGTACTCGAGAATGAAGAAAACAGTAGCTATATGACCCATTAGCAACTTTTCCACGCTAGTCTTGTGAACGTATAATTGGCCCTACGTTGCAGTCGGCTGAGGACAAAATCCAATGCAAATTATTCAGGGATTATAACCTTACAAAAAGAGTTATGTTTCCTTAAATTTTGTGCAATGTTTTTATACCGGGAACGATAGCGGGGTAAACAGTTGAAGCTACGGACACGTAAGCACTAATGGGTTTGGGGCGCAGTGCGTAGGCAGACAGAGCTGTAGGGCGCGCTGTCTGACATGACATTGGCCAATGGTACAATGAGCGTGGTGGCATCCAAGGTCACCCACACCGCATCTAGACTGGTTACTGCGCCAAGCAGTATGGCATTCCAATACGGGTTCAGTGCGTGCTCTCGGCGCAAAAACTAATCTATAACCCAATAAACTTCATTTAACGTTGTCAAACTCGTTAATATTTTTTTCATTGTAGAACTTATCTTTGCTGTCCCCCTCTTTCTGTCTATGTAGGAACCACGGGAAGACGCTACTTGCCCGAAGATTTTTTTTTTGAGAGAGAGGGAGAGATCCCCGAGGCGTCAGCAGCAGTGGCCGTCGCATTCAAGACACTTCTCCTCACACCCTTGGACATCGTGGATGGGTTCCCATTGCTGCTGTCTGTGTTTTGGCCGTTCATTGTGTAATACGCTTCAAAGGCGAAGCGCACCTTCTTGCTTCTGTAGACGTTACTTTGGCTCAAGCACGGTGCCCTGGTCGGTACTGTTCTGAAGGCCGCCACCAACATTATGAAGCAGTCAGCTCGAACGTGTTTGTTTTTAATACCAAGTTATGCCTTTTTAAATCTTACTAGCGCATCCTCATTTGAGAACCACCCGCCTAAAAAACCCAGTGGGAATGTTTCCTGCGGTTTCCTATTGTACCACCAAAATATATCTGTTGCAAAGTTGCCGTGTCAATGGCTTTGTATCTTTGTGTTGATTGCACCTTGTAATGCGTTAATAGTAATCCACGCTGAATTGTTTTAGTCCCAGATTTTTCTTTCGCAAAATTTATTTGTAATATTTTTTTTTGTGTGTTAAATAAGAGCTGGCTTTTTCAGTCCATGTGAAGCACTCACTGATGTACTAAGGCCATTTTGTTTTATGTTAATACTGTTAACTATTCTCCCACTGCTGTATTTCTACTGACGCTTTTCGTGCTAATGCCAGTACCTTTTTATTTGTGGATGTTAATGTCATTTTTTTCGTCATAATTTAATGTTTGTATTTCAGTGTTTTCAATTGGTTTGCTGCATTTTATTCGTGAATTTTTTCTTGGATGTATCCTAAATAGGCGCTACGTCTCCTGTGTGCATGTGGAGTAGGAACCGTTTTTATGCCGTGATATTTTAATTCCCAATAAATTGCATTTTGTGTTAAATTGCAGAATGAACCGATTGTTGTGGTATTTTGAAAAATAAAGTCTGAGCTTGTTTTTTCTTCTTTTCCATGTTTCAAAATAGCTTGTCCTGTTTTGTTTGCTTGTAACTGCCTATAGTACCATCGTGGGGAGGGGGGGGGGGGTCTAGTAGCAGGCGGAGCGAAAGCACGCTGCCTCGCGGGGAATAGCAGAACGCTCTTGAGGCGTAACGAGATGCTTTCCAAGAGAGAGTAGTAGTACCCGTCTGCAGTATCCGGGAACCCCGGGCCCAATAGAGCTTATTCACGCCTAAAGGGAGTGCCGGAACGCTGCCTTGGAGTTGGCATTGAAATTCCCACACAGGGTTCAAGTACTCCGCTTCGAAAGCAGCAAGTAAATCCCACGGGGAGTGTTTCGCCTCTCGTTCGGCCGCCACGCGCTACTCCTCGGAAGAGTCGCCCAATGCTTCCAAAGGGAGTGAAATATGGGACAAAAGTTTTTACTCCTAGACAGAGTGCCCAGCACTCCTCGAGTTCTTAGAGTGTATCCCTACCGTGGTGTGTCAATGAAAGAGAAAAACTACTCAGCTTCTGAGAAAGAGTGCCTCGCTACTATATGGGCCATTTCTAATTTGGCCAATACGTGTATGGTAGGCCGGTCAAGGTTGTGACAGATCAGCATGCGCCTGTTGGCTTGCCAAATTGAAGTAACCCTCTGGCCGTTTTGAGCAGTGGAGCTTGCGTTTAAAAAACATTCGACGTTACAATCGTCTATAAATCTAGCAAAAAACACTCCTTCGCCGACCGCCTGTTTCGTGCTGCCGTCGACCCACAACAAACGACTCTGATGTAGACAGCGCGTTCTTCGGATTTGGACAAAGAACGCGTCGCCGCCCGCAGCGTGCCGACCTCGACTTACGGGTCATGATAGACTACCTTGGAGGCGCCACGTCGCCATGCCCAGGGCCTTCGAACGCCACCTTCGAGCACGTCACTTTGTTGACTGCAGCTTCGGCGCCTGTGTATTCATTGAGTTGTTAGGGGAGCACAAGTTCGATTCAGTAAACTTGTGATTCGTTTAACCGGACTGTGCCATCTGTGGCTCCGGGACAATATTGCCACTGCTTGGGCCCGTTGCACGCTTCCGGCCACAAATAACAGAAGAATGAAAGGATGCCTCGTGGAGCACAGCGTCCAACCAGCCAACCTACGTGCTGAATAAGAGGACTGAGGCGCAGCGATCGTGATAAACTCGGTGACAGCAGTGCTAGGGCGATCATTTTTGTGAGAAACAAGTTCTCCCTTTTTAAAAAATCAGTTTGCCTTTTTACCGCCAAATTGTCTTCCTGAGTTTGCGCCTCGCTACACTGGAGCAGGTGCGTGGTATCATGAACCCTATGCTTACGACTCCTCCTGCTTCGCGCTCAACAAGCCCCAACAAGACAGCACATGCCTACACCCCGGTTCAATGCAGCAGCCGTAGGCACCCAGGCCTAGCTCATGAGTTCGCTACTCTTCTCGAGAACAAGTCTTCGGCTCGTCATGTGCGCGAAGAACCACCAAGAGCACAAGCAAAAGTTTTACAGGTGACTTCAAACAACCCCGTCATTTTTTAAATCTTTGATGGTGACTTGTTCGAAGACGCGAAAAACAGGCGGAATCATTTTGAGCACGTCGCTTCATCTATTCAGTGGAACGAGCGTCAAACACTGCGAAACGTGTGCTTCTAATGGGATCATGGTGCGAGAATGGTTACTGATATTCTAGAAATGTCCTCGCGAACATCGGACGGATGTGGCGGAGCAGCCACACTAAACAATTTCTAGCACAAATTGCTGACAGCACGCACTGCGGCTTCTTGACTCGCCCAATCCTAAGCCGAATGAAAGCTTGAAAACGTTCTCCGAGGACTTGGCGTGCATCTTTGAGAGGGCGAATCCCGGCATGTCGGAACCCAAGAAGTTGCGCCACCTAATACTCGGTGTTAAGAAGCAGCTATTGATGTTACAAGGTTGATGTGTGACGACAGGGTTACGACATGTGAAGTGGTACAGACCGGCCAGCCATTTGTACAGACCGGCCAGTCAAAAACATGAAGGGCGGCTGCAGTTATCGCCCGAATTTTATGATTGCCTTTCTTCGACGACGAGGGGTCGCCAGACAGCTCTAAGAAATCACCCCATCATTACCGACGACAACTGAAGGCGTCTTCATCAAAATCTTTACCGTGTCAACCCCAAAACAACGCGATGCTATACATGAGCAGGTGAAACAATTGCTCTAGGACGGTGCACTTCAGCCATATCAAATCCTGGAGTCGTCACCTGCGGTCCTAGTTGGGAAGAAAGATGGCACTTTACGCTTTTCCGTTCACTACAGAAATCTAAACCTAGTCACAAAAAAGCATGCGTATCCGCTCCGGGCATTGCGCACGCCCTGTACAGACTGCGCAATGCGTGCTACGTTTCGTTGATAAACCTTAGTGCAGGTTATTTGCAGATAGAAGTAGACGAGAAAGATAAAAAAACTGTCTTCGTTACACCTGACCGTCTTTTAGAATTTTTAGTTCTCCTGTTTGGTTGTGTTCTACTGCCGCAAAGTTTCAGAGGATGATGGACACTGTTTTGACCAGCTTGAAATGGCAAACTTGCTTAGTCTACCTAGACAACGTTGTAGTATTTTCGGAAACCTTTTCCAAACATTGAAATGAAGGCCATCTTTACTATGTTTCATCCATTCCGCTGGAAACTTTGTGAGGCCGGGGAAATTCAATTTGGCTACGAGGACATCTGTTTTCTGGCATATTGTTAACCATCAAAGGGTTCGACTTGATCGCGACAAAACTGCAGCCGTCGCTGGCTTCCCTTTGCCTGCAGATAAGAAGTCCATGCTTCGCGTCTTGCGATTGTGTGCTTTTTACCGAAGTTTTATACATGCCTTTTCTCACACTGCTGCCCCACTGACCCAACTGGCCCGAAATGACTCGAGTTTTGTTTGGACTGAAAAACGGAAAAGGGGCTTTCAACGAGCTCGATCAACGACTGCAAACTCCACCGGGGCTTGAGTATGTGGATGAAAATGCCGACACTATGGTCCACACAGACGCAAGCAACGTCGCACTCGGAGCGATTCTCGTACAACGGCAAGAAGGCGGGGAGAGAATTATTTCTTTTTCGAGCAAGGTCCTTTCCCGCACAGATTCCAAATACTCCGCCACAAAAAATATTGCCTTGTTTTTGTGTAGGCTGTACTAAAGTTCCGCCCTTATTTTATTTCAGACGTCATTTCTGGCCATAAGCGACCACCACTCGCTGTGCGGGTTGACAAGCCTCAGGAACCCATCGGAACGTCTTGCACACTAGAGCTTACGGCTCCTCACTCTTGTAAATACGTCTGGTCGGCTACATTAGGATGCTGGCTGTCCTGCCCGGGAACCAGTGCAAGCAGCGGACACTAACAGCGATGACGATGGCGTGTTCGTCGGGGCGTAGATGGAACCACAATGTCCGAGCAGCAGAGGCAAAAGAGGAAGTGCGCCCATTGATTGACTAACCGGAAGGACACACATCAGTCGTACAAAAAGATTTTGCAAGAAGCTTGCAGTAGTTTTTGTTACGCGGTAACGTTCTCTACAAGCGTAACTTCGCCTCCAACGGCAAAGAATACCTGCTCGTAATGTCCACAAGTCTCCTCGATAAAGTACCACTGGCCTTCCATGATGACCCAGCTTCTGGTCACCTTGGCTACGCCCGAACACTGGCGAGAGCCCAACTGAAATATCACTGGCCAAAGCTTTTAGTGGCTGTTAAAAACTACGTAAGGATGTGTCCGTAGTGCCAGCACTTAAAAGTGCCCCCTGGCCAACACCACCGGCCTACTACAACCCCTTCAGACTCCAGCCGCACCAGTGAAGTAGGTTGGCATGGATCTTTTTATTCCGTTTCAGACGTTGTATTCGGGGAACTGATGAGTATTCGTGGAGCCCACTACCTCACCCACGATGACAAAGCGAAAGCTCTATCTTGAAGGAAGCTGTTGAGGTGGCCCACTTTTTCTAAAGAATATAGTGCTTCCACATGGTGCTCCATCCACTGTAATAAGTATAGGGGAATGGCATTCATGGCCCCACTTGTTCAAACAGTTATGCGATCAGTGGCACTTTTCACAAGATAATTACTGCGTACCATCCACAGACGAATGAACTGTCCGAGAGGATGAGCAAAACAATCGCCGACAAGCTGTGCATGTATATAGACGTCCAGCACAAGACGTGGAAATCCATTTTGCCGTTTGTGACATTCGCATACAATACGGGTGCACAGGAAACGGCGCCAATAAACACATTCGATCTTCTGTATGGTCTTGAGGTAGCCATAATGCTAGACAAGATGCTGCCCGACGTTGTGCCTGTTGTGCCCAAAACATCACGCAGCGCGCTGAAGAGGAAAGACATATCGCGTGTCTGCATTAAGAACCAGAAGCACCACCACCAGAGCCACTACAATCTTTGCCGCAGGCTCACGGTATTCCAGCAAGGTGACGAAGTTTCGGTATGGACGCCACTAAGACTACGTGGGCTCTCTGAAACGTTGTTGAAAAGATGCCTTCCACCCTACAAAGTGGTGAGAATAGTAACCGACGTTGCATACGAGGTCGCACCATCCAGCCATGTTTTTCCCGGCATGTCGCCAGCATCCACCAGAAGCGGTTCATGCAGTTTTCACGACGGCCTATTATAAAGGGTATAATTAAGAATTAGGATCAGGTAGCCCAAACAAACAGCCGTTTTTTGCGCCTGGCGACCATGCGCCTTCTGGAGGTGGGATAATGTCATGCCATCGCCAGTTGCACGCACCTGCCCAAAAATACCAAGCAAATGAAACTATGCCTGGTAAAGCACAGCACGCAACCAACCCTGCCACGTGCTGAAGAAGAATACAGACACGCTGTGAGCGAGATAGATATCGGCAGAAGTGGTTAAGGATCGTTCGTTTCTTGTGAAGCGCAAGTTCGTCTTTTTATAAATCTGTTCATCCTTTCACCGCCAACATCGTCTTCCTAGTTTCTTCCTCGCTACAATATGCCTCAAACTGAACATGACCATCTGCTCGTTTCCAAGCCTCGCTGGGATAGCTGGTAATAGATTAGCTGACGAAAGGGCCGCAGCTACAGCACTAAGAAACATTCTAGAGATAACTGTACCCTGTACCCGACACTGACCTCAAGCCATTCATCAGACAACACCGGCGTAAAAGATGGCAAACACACTGGAGTGAAGAGACAGACAACTAATTACATGCAATAAAACCTAGCCAGGCGTGATAAACAACTATTACTCTGTAGGTGTTTTGCGTAGTACTGGCTTGGAACAACTGCTGTGACTTACTAATTTAGAAACTGTGCGCACGTGCTTTACAAACTCTGTAAATGCGCTTGAACACTCTTGCGCAACAATTCGTTCTTTATTGGATTATGTATTTATTTATTTACATTTTACTGATAATATCTATTTTTTTTTTTTTTTATTTTTTATTATCCTTTTTTTTTTTTGTTTTATTTCAAAACCTCATGTTCTCGTTCTTTCATATCGTAGCATGCTAACGATTTGGCTCGGCTATCCTCTTCACCATAAATGCATTCTCTGTCTCTCTCAACACATACTGAAGTGACCTTCGCAAGGTTACAGATATTCCACATTCATGTAGCCCACTCCCACCTCCTCGATGAATCACCAAGACCCCTGTTTAGCAAGTGTGGAAAGGCCTTGTCCGTAAGGTCCTAACTCATCCAATGCAAAGCCATCATGAAACACGAAGCAAACACTTCCCACAACTATACAGACAGCACATCCTACTACACCCACCATATGCTTTGGAAAAAGCCCATTTTTTTGTTCAAGCGTATTTTTAAATTTCTCACTGATGTCAATCTTTTAAAACTTATTTCTTATGCATGGTGAATGCCTTTCTCTTTGCACAGGTCATTTTATTGACGTGTTTATTTTGCGTTTACTTTTACTGAAAAATTTTTTAATACACTTATAACTCAAATGAACCAACCATCCTTTGGCGAACGGACATTTTTTTGTCATCTTGCGCCATAAAATTCATCATCATCGTCATCTGTCGTGACTACAACGCCTGCGGTAAGGGGAAAACAACTGTATTTCCATTAGAATACACAAAGAAAACGCCTGCTTGCCGCCATCGTTCCTCATCATCCTCTTCTCATATATGCGATCACTTCGTTCTCGTAAAGGAAGTAAAGTTCCAACAACCTCCCCCGCAGGGAAAAAAAGACGATGGACGCGTCGGATTGCCGTTGCACCTGTGTTTGCGCTTATACTTCGAGCCGCGGCGGGGTTTCCTCCATTGTCCTGTCCCTGTCGTTCAGGGAATGCGGTAGCCTCGTTTACTGTTCTTGCGTTGGAACACTTCCAAAAATGACAAAGTATCGGGAAACTATTGCTCCTATAGTCGTCAATTGTATGATCTTTTATCCAAGACTAGAATTTGTCGTGGCCGTGCCGCTTACGACGTTGTTCGCCAGGAATGGGTTATGCGACAAAGAGGTTTGGTTTCGCTGGTCTTCCAGGTTTGAGAGAAATCGATTCCACTCTCTGTGTTTTCTGTGAATCGCATTCGGATACCATGCTTTCTTTTCTTCTGTCAGTGAAGTCAGCGTCATCGTAGTTAGGTCTTCCTTTGATGAGACAACATTCTTGTCAGATCGATTGACAAAATTAGTACACCGTAACTTTTGCCAGCGAAGTAGAGCAACTAATCAAGTAATGCACCCTTTTCCGCAGGCCTACCTTCCGTTTCGGTTCAAGTTGAACGGAAGATTTTGGCTTTGCTCCATGTGTTTCGGTGTCGTTGCTAGAGTGCTCAACATGGATGGAGGCAGTCAGAGAGCTGCTTGAGTCTTCAAGAGATGCGTTGGCGCGTGATGCGCTGCCATTGCAATTAAAGCTGCGTGAGTCCGTGCGGGTGAGATGCTGCGACGTGACATCGCCATATCGGAGACAAGCACCATAAACTTCGTTTTTTCGGGAACTGCATCGCTTGCTTTAAGATTGACTGCCCTGCAACGATGACGTCACGGAACTCAAACGATTCCCTAAACTCGGGCTCAGCTCTG
Organism: Haemaphysalis longicornis; assembly: GCA_013339765.2. NCBI lineage: Eukaryota > Metazoa > Arthropoda > Arachnida > Ixodida > Ixodidae > Haemaphysalis > Haemaphysalis longicornis. The sequence goes on along the minus strand of CM023454.1, from coordinate 166,331,116 downwards.
GCACCAGTAAAAGATGGTATAAGTCGTGTGGACTTATAGCGAAGGCATTGGCTTATGGCACAAATTACTTCACTCGTTGTGTCGGCTTTTAAAATGGCAGCTTTCGCTCGGGGATCAGCGTCGTTATTTTAAAACGGTGTACACTTCATTTATGGTACAGCTGATCTTGATTAGGCTTCGTTCGTGGTTCTGTTATGATGAAATCTATTTCAGTTCTTTTCAGGCATTGGTCGCGACCGGTAAGTATATACTGTAGTTCGTTCATGCGGCGGGATTTCGGCACCTCTTTGTCACGACCGCAACGCTTTCGGTAAGGGGAAAAGAACTGTACTTTCAATAAAATACACACAAGAAATGCCCCGATCGCAGCTATCGTTCTTCATCAACCTCTTTTACTCACATGTGCGATCATTTCTTTCTCATCTACGGAGGAAAGTTCCAACCTCATCAATCCACTTCGTCACTATTAGTCCTTTCGAGATTTTTTGGTTGAGGACAATGAGAATAACGCAAAATTATTTTGTATCTATTCTATCAATGCAACACATCGTAATTTGACGCTTTGAGTGGTCGGCATCTCAATTGAAAACGTCCACTTTTGGAAAACATCTCTTTTTTACTCTGCATCAACAAGGAAGTCAGTTAGGCGCAGTATAGCGCATTGTATTTTTTGCTACTAGGTTTTTTGAAAATTGGCGCAATTTAGACATCACCCAATTGCCGAATGGTTTTTCAATGGGAAATGGTAAATGAACAACTTTAATCTTCCTCTTATTATGCTGCATGAAATTTTTCCCATGCAGTTCTATGAGAGAGCGAGCTTGACATAAATGTATTAAAATTGAGCATAACAATACATACCATACCTCTAAAAGACAACTGAGTGCGCCTTTGAAGTTTGAGAGGTGTGGGTTTTCTCTACTTTCAGGGAAATTGAGCCCACCGCAGGCGGCTGAATTTTACTCCAGAGGACCTACCAATGTTTCCACTAATCAAAGTAAACCTTTTAAGTACGGCCATCACTTAAATGATAATGGAGACGTAAATATTGGGCCTATTGCCAACAAGCATCACACTATCTTTTGAGAAACTTAGCAGAATCTAGGATTTGATAGGCGCGTTGATCATTGTTGAAACCCTCGTCAGTAACCAAATTTTCAACGCCCTTAACAATCTTCTGTAGCTCTATGTTAGTCGACATTTGCATCGTGCAGTAAAATGAGTTTAAACAGACAAAAATTAACCTGTAGCTATTGCGTTGCGTATTAACGCAAAGCGAACAAAAGGCTGAATATATTCTTAATCCCAATATTGCAGCATCGGGAGCAGAGAATGAATTTCGTTTGGTAGCGGCTGCGGTCACGGTCTATTCATATTGAGATGCAGCAATATTTTGGCTTCGATTAGTACAGATGCTCTCTCCGCAGCCGCAGTGTACGCAAAGAAAGGAGACCAGATATACGTTACAAGGATGGTGGCGAGATATTGGTGGGCGTAAATAAAACAGGCTCTTAAGAAGGTTAAATAGTAGGCGCCGAAAATTCAGGTCCCTCAACTGCCGCCGAAATAAAAGCTAACGGTTGTGGCTTTCACCAAGCAAGCAGGTAGCCAATTTTTTTGTTTGTGTTGACAAAAACACATGTTTTTTTCGGCCGCCAAGTACGTATGAAACATATAAAAACACGTCCCTCTGAACCAATAAAAAAACATTATACTATGTAGCGTAAAATGTTGTACAATGGCGCGGGCTCAAAACAGCTTGATTGAATATTTTGATGTTGAAATAGTATTTAAGAAGTTTTAATTACTAAAATACCGTTAACAATACGGGGGCCAAATTAAATAGGAAGTGTTCACTTTGTATCAACAGGAGGTTTGGAAGTTTTACTCTTTCCTCAAGCATCAGGCTGATATTTCCTCAAGCATCAGGCTGATTGACTGATATTATACAAAAATTGCTAGTCGTGAACATACTTTTGACAATGCGGATTTTTTAGAAGCCATTATTATAAGTCTTAAAGGTGTATATTGCTTTTTATTTCGACAAAATTTTTACAGTCGTGAAAGGTAAAGCGACTGTGCGTAGCTCTACTTTGAATGCAACGAGATGCGGTTTGTAGTAGCGCGCTCGCCAAAAGAAGACCTATTGGAGTTAGAACTTTGACAAAGCATATAGAGCTTGCAAAGTTATACTCGGGCTCACTTATTTGCTCCCAGATATTGTTGTGTACATTTGCAGACGTAACGACTGCATCTTGGTTCCTGGCAAAGAAAAGTCACGCGTCTGATAATTTGTTCTTAGCATTCATCCAGGTGCGTTTGAGACACCACCAGAGATTTTTTTTTGCAAATACTTTTGCTGAAAAGAATACTTTCAATTCTTTATAGAAAAACTTGCCCTGACATTGGCGTCACATTTTTGTCTGTCCACCAATCACTTTCGTATACTTTAGAATTCCTGTTTTTCACTAACTAGAACTTTTGTCAAAAAAGTTGATACGTCAAACACGTGTGGTAATGCCACCTTGAAATTGTTTAAGGTAAATATTCTAAACCAGACGTTTTCGTCATTCTGTAGGAGTACTACTCAATCAGATAAATTATTTAGTTTACAAAAGGTCACAACTGCTTACAACAAGGTAACAATATTGTGTATCGTGCATATACAATATGACTGGGTGTTTCTAAACTATGAAAGAAAAAAACATTTGCATAAATTATTTGTTTTGATTATACCGCAATTAATTCATACATTTCAAATACTTGGTTAGCATTTCCTAAAGTTAACAACTGGCCACCAAAAGGTATCGCCTACCCTCCGTATAGCCTGCAAACCATGATGCACTACGAGCTGGACGTGATGAAAGATTCCAGAATTAATGTTTCATCGGAGTCACGAAAGAAGTTTGCGTCAGCATTTGAATGGCATATTGATGTCGAAGCAGCAAGGATAAACGCATTGTACGAAGCTGTTTGGCCATCTGGGTGTTCATCTTTTGATTACTGCTGAAAGAATTTGCGTTGCTAGGCCAACCAAATGTAAGGAATAAAAAGATGGGAACAAAAAACTGAAGGTTTTAAATTAGGAAAATAAATTGTTAAAAAAACGTTTCATGGTGTGTACTTGTTTTAAGTGTTTAAAAGTCTAGCACTAAAATTTGAAGGTTATGGCGGACACTACACGTAAGTAAAGGGAGACAAAACTAATGCGTGGTACTTTTAGTGTCCTATAATGTTTAATATTGTTACATGGCAGGCAATGATGAGGCGAACCATGGGCGACGATAAGTGATGTATTTACAAGATGTTGCGCAGAGCGATGCGATCTATTTACAATCGGCCATGATCGCTCGGGCCGCCCCTCCTCTTCGTCGTCTTCGGGTGACGGGTTTAGCGTATGGGGCATTGTCCACATAGGTGTTCCGTATATCCCCCGCGGAGGACGACCGTCCCTTGAGGCAGGGCAAAGACAGGGTGGCGACGCTGATGAGCAAAGCGATGAGAACTGTACAATGAAGTCCTTGCGCCACTGATGATGGTGATCGTCGCGATGAGCACCGGCCCCGGAACAGCTGTGACCACCGCCGAACACACGAGGCAGGGCCAAAGCTTTCGGAGAAGCGCCGGAGATCTGGGTGGGGGTCGTCGTCGGCTTACGTCTGGTCGTGGTTGGTCAGATCGCCTATCTCGACGGGGCATGGGCAGGGGACACGGGGCTGGGGAACGTCGCGTCTGGCTCACCGGGGCTGGGGCGGGGCCCACGCTTTCCAAGAGCCAGGATAGATGCTTCATGAAACCGAGACGGGGTGAAGCTCGGGGCCGGGGTGGGATGAAACCGCCCCCTCCACCAAAATGTTACGTGCGGCAGGACAATGATGAGGCGAACCATGGGCGACGATGAAGTGATGTATTTACAAGATGTTGCAGCAAGACAGCGATCATTTTCAAGCGGCCATGATCGCTCGGGCCGGCCGCATCCTCTTCGTCGTCTTCGGTGACGGGTTATGGCGCTATGGGGGATTACATAGGTGTTCCGACAAATTTATCCTTAATCGCTTTATATTTCGGTTGAACGTGTAGAGTAGCCAGCAGAAAAAAATTTTCATTCCACTACCACAGAACTTATTTAGAGAAACCTAATCGAGAATATGACTTTATCATGTCTATCTGATTGAGATCTCTATACTATATCTAGGCGGCCTAAAGGTAAATTTCCTTTATCAAATGAGATGTCCGGTCATGTGTTCTTTTATAGGCTGTGAACCGCCGTTTTTGTTTACTTCTTCTTCTGTCTTCAGATGATATTCCAAAGTTTGCTTCAAAAAAGTGAGTTGTTTGAAGGATAATGCAAAAATTGAGCATTCCACCGTTATAGGAAATGTTTTCGGAATAACTCACGTGATATTATGTATACTTGTTGGCAGACTAAATGACCAGACTAAAAATATCGAAGGGAATCTGACTTTATTTTAAAATGCCTGGTCCCCATCGCAGTATATCTGATTAAAATGCCGAAAACAAAAATATCTGATTATGTACAGATTATCTGCACAAAAGCTTAACATGCGTAAAAACACACCACTCGTTGATCACGGCTACCAAATAACTGTTTAGATGAGCACATCACAGGAAAAGTTTAGAGAAGCTTATTCCAAAAACACCCCTTGTCATGATTATCTGATCTGCAAACTAAATTAGGAGGCCGAGAGTTTCGTTTGGTTTAACCGCTTATGTGCTCTGTCTCATGTTTTGCTCAGTGCGCCGTAACCGCCGGTTTTTTTTATTAATACCTATGCCTCCGCTTCTAATAAAAAAAATTGTCATCATCCCCATGCTTTGAAAGAAAATGACGTCTTTACTTTAAAAAGGGCCTTGTTACAAGAGCACTACGATGGCATCCAGACTGATTTCGGAATAACTCACATAAATACAATAATTTGACTGGTACATGAGGGTAATGAACTTTTTATTTATTTTTTTATTTTAGGTTTACATCTATTTGTTGACTCATTTATTTATTTACGGTTACCCTCAACGCCCAGGTAGGGCGATACAGAAGAGTTGGTAGATTAGGTACATATATTCAACGGAATAATGAACCGACCAGATAAACTAACAAAAATGACGACAAGAAGACAAAACAGTGCTAAAGCAAACTTTGCGATCCTTTATGATTGCAAAGGGGGGCCGTCAAGGGTGATCTAAACACCTTTCTGGTAGGGGAATTAAACAGGCTCCGGAAGGGGGTTCAATTACTGGTAGCGTGGTGTAGAAAGAGGAGTAGAAATTATTCGAATTACACGGAACAGGTTCAAACTTATATTGGTGATATATCCAACGAGATATAAAGTCGGGACTTGATAGGAGCAAATGGGAAAACGTCTCGCTTAAAAAAATGTGAGTTAAGCACAAATCTTATATCTCATGGCGTAAGGACAGATCTGGTAGTAACTACTACGATTTCAAGGTCCTCATACTAGCTGTGCCATGATATTCGGACAGGATAAATCGTGCGAAACGGTTGTGGACGGATTCGACAGATAAAGTTGAATATGCGATGCCAGGGTGTCATATATGGGCGACCTATTCTAGCATCTATCCAGCCTATTGCTAGAAATCGGGAGGTATCCGCGTTTTTTTTCGTGTCCTCGGGCAAAGCTGATATTGGCGCCCATACAAAAATATTGTATGGTCGGTTATAAAAAAATTTTTTATGGTCGGTTTTTAATTTGGGCCCCCAATATTCTTTAGACGTTTCTAGGGGTGTCTTTAGCAAATCGTATCGTCTTTCCCTATGGGTGTCTTAGCTTGTTCTATAGCCACTTCTGTGGTTGTCTTTAGATTTTTTGTATGACTTTCCCTATGGGTGTCTTTAGTTTCTTCTATAGCCGGTTCTATGGTTCTCTTTAGCGATTCATATCGCTAATCTTATGGGTGTCTTTAGGGTATTCTGTAGCCGGTTCAATGGTTGTCTTTAGGTCTTTCGATATCGATGGCTATAGAAGAAGCAAAGGACACCCATAGGAATATCCATAGGAAGGGACTAAAGACTGCCATTTGATTGATTAAAACAACTTTTTATTTGCCCAGATTTGTCGCTTAGCCGTCGGTCAGGAGTCCTTGGTCCCTGGCGGCGGTCGTGGCCATCTGGACGAGCCGGGTCTGGATACCCGGGTCGGAGCTGAGTAGCGCGGTCTCCCACTGCTCCTTCGAACTTATGCTGAGTGCAGGCTGCCCTGCCTTACTGCTTTGCGGGTCATTTCTCCGGAGAGGGCAAGACCATACCATGTGATTTTGGTCAGCCCTGTCACCGCACGCCTTGCATTTATCTGAATAGAGCCCTGGATAACATCGGCTGTAAGCCACTGGATTGGGGAAACAATCTGTCTGCAGCCGTCGCCAGGCTACTGACTGCCATTTGCTCAGTGTCTTGTCTGGGGCTGGGTATTTGGCCCTTTCCAGTCTATAATGGTCAACTATGTCTCTGTGGGACACCAGCCTGTCCCTTCCTGACCGTCGCATCGAGTGCGCGTCTTTGTCAGGAGTTTCGACATCGGCTCGGTCAATGAAACCTCGAGCCGCGTCATGCGCACACTCATTCCCGGCCAGGCCAGAGGGGGCCCGGTGCCCATATCAGTTGTATTTTGCCCCCCGCTCATAGTCAAGCCGGTTTTTAGAATACGAAACGCCTCGGGTGAGATGCAGCCCCTCGCATATTTTAAATTTTGGGCCGACTTGGAGTCGCTTACTATAACTTTGGTCTTGGAGGACGCGACCATTGCCAGGGCAATGGCCACCTCCTCGCCAACCCCCGGGTCCGTCGTCCAGACCGAGCCGGAGGCGATGCAATCGCCCTGTCGATTCACTACCGCTAAGGCCATAGCGTCGCGGCTGGTATATTCGGCGGCGTCCACGTACAAAACGTCCTCGGATTTCGCGTATCTTTTGTGCAGAGCCCTGGCTCTGGCCTGTCGTCGCTCCTCGTTATGTACCGGATGCATGTTTTAGGGAGTGGAGGGATATGTATGGGGGTCCCTATCTCCGCTGGTATTTCGACTTTCGCGCCTTGCGCTCCTCTGTGGTTTATGTTGACAGAATCTAGTATTTTCCTCCCTGTTTGACTCTTAGAAAGCCGTTCCTTTTGGGGGGGTTAGCTGGCTTCTATGAGCTCACAAAGGGTTGTTATGGAGGCCGAGCGCTTCAAAGCGTGCGTTCGATGCAGTTACAGGTATACAGAGGGCTTGTTTGTGCGCTCTCCTTATCATAGCGTTTATTTTGTTCTCCCATCCCTCTTTAGGTTCAGGTAAGGGGTAACGTATGTGATTCTACTTAAAACGAAAGCCTGCACCAATCTTATTAGGTTATGCTCTTTCATTCCGTGGTGCCTTTTTGGCGATGCGCGAGATGAGCCGAATTGTTTGATGGACGTTTTTTTCCAGCGCGCGTATGGTTTCTATGTTGCGCCCATTGGCCTGAATTCTGAGGCCCAGAACCCTGATACTCTGAACTGTAGGGATACGCTGAGTACCACCTGCAAAAAGGTCAATGTTTGGAGTGGTCGAGTCAATTTTGCGCCCTCTGCTGGTCGGACGGTATATGAGAAGTTCCGATTTTTGTGGGGAGCAACTCAAGCCTCTGGGCCCCTACATACCCCTCTACAGCCTCAATCGCCCGTTGTAGAGTGTCCTGTACATCCCCGTCGCTACCCCCGGCCACCCAAGCGTGACATCATCGGCGTACAGGCTGTGATAAAGTCCCTCTATGTCGTTTAGGTTTTTGGGAAGCCCCAAAACATTGAAAAGGAAGGGCGAGAGGACAGACCCCTGAGGCGTCCCTCTGCTCCCGAGCTCCAAAGTGGCCGATTGGAGCCCCCCTTTGTAAGTGTAGCCGTTCGATCCGTAAGGAAGTTCCTGACATATTCATACGTCTTGCGGCCTATTCCTAGTTTGTCCATGTTCTCTAATATAGCCGAGTGTTTTACGTTGTCGAAGGCCTTGGTTAGGTCGAGCCCCCAATTGCCCTAGTATCTAAAGGGGAACAATTATATCCGTCATTGATACTGTGCTTGAGCCTGAGCATGACGTCTTGCGTTGAAAATTTTTGGGCGAAAACCTATCATCGTTTCGGGAAAAAGCCTTCCTCTTCTGCGTATCTATTAACCCTTTTTCAATATACGGGGTTCCATTAGTTTACCTACGCATGACGTAAGTATATTGGTCTTGGTTCTCTATCTGCAACTTTTTACCGGGCTTCGGGATCATCACCCCCTTGGCTGTTTTCCACTCCCCCGGGAAATTTGACCTCTTTCCCAGCAACGTTCATGTACCGGGTCAAGGCCCCGACAGACGTCGTCTAGGTTGCGCAGCATCTTGTTCGTTATGCCGTCTGGGCCCGGGGAAGATCTGGTCCGGAGGTCCTGAATGGCACCTCGTACTTCCCCTGTGATGGGACGGTCCATAAATTTCATTCTCCTTGCCCGTGTATGTTTTAAGCTCCTTTTTGGCGTTCATCCCTATATATCTATCACGAAGTGTTTCTATTAGGTCATCGTCCGACCCTTCGAATCGGTGCAGTAAGATGCTCAGGTTGTGCTTTTGAGTTTTTGCTATTTTCCGGGTCAATAAGCCAGCGAAGAATGCTCCAAGTTTTTGCGAGGCCAATCTGGGGTTCCATGCTTCGCATGTACTGTCCCAACCTTTATTTGATTTGCATAGTCATAAATTTCCCCCCGGGGTTTGGGCTCCCAAAGACGTCTGCGAAAATTTAGTTTAATTTTTTTGTCGGTTTTAGTCCCCTTTGTAGGTTTTGCTTGGCCTCCCACATGTGCAGTAGCCTAGCATCGGCCTGACTGAGGTTTTCCTCTTCTGGTATGTCTTTAGTTGCTTGCGCTACGCTACTACGTAGCTGTGCTGCCCTTTCCCCGATATCTTCAATATCCCTGTGGTGGGTGCTAGCGCTGTCGCTTGAGCCAAGTTCGGCTGTTCTTATCTGACGGAAAGTATCCCAGTCGATAATTTTGAGTCGTCTCCCCCCCCGTGTTTCGCGACCCTGCCTCGAATGTGGTCGCAAGTATGAAGTGGTCACTGCCTAATTTTTATGTGTATTTAGCCATGTGGCGTCTGTTCGTGTACCTTTCGTGAAAGTGAGGTCCGGGATGTGTCTCCACTTACACTGTTTCCTGTCCGCGTAGGGGGGCGGGGTCTGTCATCAGGGTAAGGCCCTCCTGCTGCGCGTCAAGCCAGAGGTTCCTTCCCTTTATCGTTTTCCCCCTTGTATCCCCACCAGGATGATGGGCATTGAAGTCTCCTACGATTACCAATGTGTTTCCTTTGGCAATTTCTAGTGTTTTGCGGAACAGCTTTGCAAATCTGTGATTTTTACAGGGGAGCTGTATATATTAAGTATGAAGATACTGCCAACCTTGTGTTTCCTGTCTGGTATTATTTCTACAAGAACGTGATCCGCGGACGTTGTGCCGTCATCAATGTCGCGACGTATGGCCGGCAAGTTACGCTTGACGAGGGTCGCCACAATCGATTTCTTTTTTTTGGGTTATTATCCGAGGCGTCATTTTCCAGCTCACAGTAGGACTTATAGCCTGATAATTTTGCTGGGCCACCCGTCTCCTGGAGACAGATGACGTCCGGCGTATCATCTCGATTTTTGGTTTTAACAAACTGCTCTACGTTACCCCTTTTGCGCTGGAAGCCCCGACAGTTCCACTGCCAAACGACAAGCTTGTTTGTCTTATTCCGCGCCATAGTTCCTTTTGAGCGTTTTCGAGGGTGGCTCTAGCACTTTCCACCGAAGTGGTCTGGAGTAGGGGTTTTGGGAGGTTTTTTTGGGCCCCCCCGCCCCCACCTCCTCCCCCGCTAAGGCGCGGGGTGGCGTTTTCAAGTAATGTTACTCTCGTGTTCAGGGCATCGATTTTGGCGCCAATGCTCTCGGCGAATTTTGCCAGCATGGCTTCGAATTTTTTATTTTGCGTCCCGCTCAGTCTTTCCCCAAATTGGTTAATCATTTCTTGATTTCCCCATTCACTTGCCCCGGGTACCTCGGGGTTTATCGAGAGGCCTTGTTCTTTGTTAGTCGCCCTGCGCTTCGGAGGGGGGGACTCAGGCGACTCAGGTGTCGACTCGTCCATCTCGTCACTAGACGAAGCTTCTAATAAGGGGGGTTTGCGACGGCTCTTTTTCCACCAGTGTTTTTGGAGATTGATGTTGTATAATGCTCGCTGCCGCGAGGCTGCGATGGGATGCGCCTGAATTCTGTGGCTGGCCAGTAGATTACCGTTTGCGCCCTTGAGTTTCGCAATTTCTGCTTTAAGGGCCTTATTTTCGCTAAGTACTATCTCCAGCATCTGTTTGATTTTAGTTTTTCTGATTGTTCCCACTTCTGCCGAGCTAGCTTTGCTACCACCGTCTTCCCCGTTCGTCCGCGGAGCTGCGCTGTGGGAGACCGCGCTAGCCCAGCTCACCTTGCTTTTTGGGTTTCCACTCGGCGGAAGGTTTCCGCTGCGAGACGTGGACCTTGATCGATGCCTCGAGTCCTGGCGGCCCGCGGCCCCTGGGGCTTCGGCGTCGAGACTTCGATCTCGACCGGTGGTGCCCCCCGGTGGAATCACCTCGGGCACCAGATGCTCGGCTTGAGTCCTTCCTGCTCTTTTCGCTCGTGAAGAGGGAGACGCGGGAAAAGGGGCTGGAACGATCACGCCTATCGCCTTTCCCTTTTCCTGCTTCTCGCTGTGCTTGAGTATGGACGAGGTGTCCCCACGTCGGCCGCAGTGTTTTCCCTTGTCGTTTTCCTCTTGCCTTTGTTTCTTCTCCCACTGTCGTTTTTTAATCAAGTAGGGAGTACAAAATTTTCCGGCATTTTTTGTCGCCGGTGGGGTGATCCAGTCCACACAGAGCGCATTTTGTTTCGCAAGGATGGTTTTCTGGCGGGTTTTACTGCCACAGTTTTTGCATACCTTGCTCTCTGGTATGGGGCACACATCGGACCGATGTCCCACTCGACCGCATGCGTCGCATACCTCATGCTGCTTCTTGTGCAGGAAGCATCTGTACTCGGCTCCGCGATAATAGACGTAGGGGGGGTACTCTGTCGCCTTCGAAAACGATGATGACTGAGTTGGTCCGGCCCATCCTTCTTGCTTGTAGAATCGTGGGGTTTTTCTTGTACACGACCTCTTCGTTATGGCTTCGGCGCTGTCATATTCAGGGATGTTTGTATCACCCCTTTGGCGGTGTCCTCCGGCGGTGCCACGTACGCGGACACCTCATAGGTCTTCTGTCCGAGCGGAGCATTTTGATTGCATTGTACTTCTCTGCCCGCTCCATGCTGGGGGGACTTGCAACGATGATGTTCTTGGTGGTGTGGATGCGGAGGACGTCTTCTTCCGCTTCCTCGCATGCGAGGCCGGTCGCGCTTAACACGCCGTCGCGCAGACCAGCGAGGCTCATCTTCGTCACGTCCAGGCCCTCTCTCCCCCCCGCAGCACGATCTTTATGTTTCCTTGGGCAGGTGCGGTTGGCGAGGCGTTCGCCGTTGCCTGCGAAGTTGCTGTTGTGCACGTGGCCTCTGGGTTTGTTGACCGGGCGCTGCCAACGTCTTGCCCACGATGGTTCAGGTTCATGTTAGCGATGGCGCGAGCGCCACGTCGACGATGGCTTTTGAGCCAGCCTGCCTCCTCCGTAATTTCTTCAGGCGAGATGGGCTCACCTTCCACTTCGAAGCCCTCCGTTTTTCGACTCCGGTGCTCCCGGGGGTGGTCACCCGTGAGTCTAGGCGGGGAGGCGGCCGTCCCGCCGTTCCTCGGTGCGCCGATGTTCGAAGTAGGGTTAGCTGGGCTGGGCCGCTTGAGATGGAAATGTTGGCCGAAGAAGGCCAGCCGGGGTTCCTATCTTCCAAAATTTGGTGTCCTCAGGTAGCTGATGCTTGCAGACACTCGATGCAGTGATTCTTTCTAAGGTGGTCATGGAATTATCGCCAAAAAAAGTGAGAAAATACAGAGCCATGTGGACTGTACCTGAACAGCTCAGCCCCCTGGTGGCGCCCTGTAAAGACAGCCATAGCAACATCCAAAGATAAATGGGCCAAAAAGCTAAAGGCAATCATAAGAAGGATTTTCAATAGCCGACCATACGATATTTTTGCATGGGCTGCAGCCAGACGAAAATCACCACTACTTAAAACACAGCGACAGCAGCAGCCTCTGAGAAATTATTAACACGCGGCCATGCCGGCATATAGCCTTGCGGATCTCCAGAACTTCTGTGGCACTTAGGTCGTGTGGCTATCTGCATTCTGTAATGTATGCTCCATGAACACTTCAGCGATATAGGGTGAGTGCCAGGTTGCGATTGCAAACACTTCGCCAGTTTTCATTCCCAAAAAGGCTTAAACACAGTCAAACAAGGAAAGCAAAACCAAAGGGTTTATTCACCCCATTCATTAGATAAAGAGCTACTATCTACGCTACTTCGCAACCAGTAAACTGGTGTTCACATACGCCGATCGAAACACACATCACACGCATTCCAACATTCTGGCTCACGCTTACGTCATTCGCACGACAACCCCTCAACGATGCACATTTTCCACGAACGCCCACCGAGACACATATACCTACCGGTGCTGGGTAGTCCACAGAAAATAGAACACTCAGAAGTCGTTCATTTTACTCAGTACTCAATGCACAAAGTTGCGAGTATTGTAGGTAAAATGGAAATGCACTCTTAATTAAACAATGAAGACGGTCGCACACAATGCAATAATAAAAACGTTTTCCAAGTCCGTTCACTTAGTTCCTTGTAAGTTTTCTCAGTTCGCGAAAAAATAATTATCTTTGCCTCAAACACCCGGCAAAATCTTCACTTCTGTGTACATTGCAATGCCCATGTGGTGCAGGGTAGCTTGGAAACGTATTCTCGAACAACAAAAAAAGTCCTGCATTTCTCGCACAATACAGCCTCTTCAGTTCGTAAGATAACTCACCCTGGTGTTTTGCGTACGATGAAATTCCTGTCGCGGTATCGCAGGTATCCATTTTCGAATGACTTCGAGTTTATGTTGAATTAATCATAACACGGTCACCGTAAACACTAAAATTTCCGACACCGAAAAGCGGCACATTTGCTTGGCGTCACACCATCAACACGAACACATTGCAGTCGAGTCGTAAATTTCCAGCATTAGGCAACACGTGCAATGCCCGCACACATGAGCAAGGAGACGACATGTTGCTGAGTGAGTACATTCTGGTATAAGCAGGTCCATCGCGCTAGCAAATAGTGCGGAGATACGTGCCCATCTTTCGACCTTTTTCTAACTTGTTCGGTGGTAATTATTTTATTTGGCAAATACAACATCGCTTAACGTCTTGTTTTCTTCATCCGAAAAAATAATATCTGTTCTCAGTACTCAGGGAAAATTGTCTGTCACTATCATTGCTGCGCGCACGAATACTAACACAGCACGGAACGCCTGACCCTCTTTTCAACGAAAACTTACCTTCGCACGACCGGGCTACCGCGTCGACGGGCGCTGCACTCACGCCGCACCTCCCCGGCCAGTCGTTGTCCCCTCTAGCTTTTCAACGCTTCCCATAATTTCCTTTCCCTGCCTCCTTCCGTTCTCTTGGGTCGCTCTCCCCCTATCTCAATGACTAATTTCAAAGTGTGCTCTGCGGAAGAAGAAATGCGGTTGTTTGCAGACGTCACCACGTTTCTGACTGCGCCCGCAAAGTTCTTTCCAATTTGCTTCGACGCTGAAAGGGCCGTTTGCCGAGAATCCCGCTTTTTTACTTTACCGCGGCAGCGAAGGGCCGCAGAGGAAGAATTCTCCGAACTTATACGTCTTTAGGTCAACGTTCATTTGCAAGCTTTGCCGACGCACAGTATCCAAAGTTGCAACCTGAATTTGAGCGTTAATCTCTCTGTAACTGCCTTTAATTGTGCTTTTCTCGTATTGTTGGTTTAATAAGTACCTAACATTATTGAACACAAAGTTTCACATAACCGGCCGATGAACTCATCATCGTTATTCAGTCTGTGTTGTAGATGTAGCTAGGTAAATGATGAGTATATGAATTACGCGTCATAAGTCATATTGAAACCAGCGGAATAGAATTTAGTGGGTGCTCGAATTATACCTTTATAGGCTAACACTTATTATTAGCGGCTGGAGACTTGGAGCCTTATGTCACTATGTAGTTAGCTAAGGAAGCTTTTACGGATGCAGGCCTGTAAATTCTGCGCCAAACGCTTTCTTAATTCCGTCTAAATGTTGCTTAATTGTTACACGTCTAAATGTTTACAGTAGCTGTATATTGCGCTGTACATTATATTACGCTGTACAGTATATTGCGCTATAGCCAGCGGAAGAAGCTTTTATGGGTGCCTTCTCCTTAGCTTTAGGGCAGAGTCTCTTCAATAGCTGGCAGAAGGCAGCTGAATGGTCTCATGTACACTTAGAGCTATACAATGGTCTATATCCAACCAAATGAGCTTTATGGCTTTCTCTCTTTAGCTTTAAGACGAAATCTTTTCAATAGCTGGCAAATAACAGCTGAATGGTTTTGAGTCTGTAGAGCTAGAGCTAAACAATGGCCTATAGCTAACCAAATACGCTTTAATGGTTTCTCTCTTTAGCTTTAGGACGAACTCTTTTGAATAGCTGGCAAAAGACAGCTGAATGGTTTCAAGTCTGTAGACTTAAAGCTAAACAATGGTCTATAGCCACCCAAAAGAGCTTCATCGCGGCTGGTCATAGAACTAAAGCCCTAGATTTTTCTTTAGCTGGCTACAGTAACCTGAATGGCTGTGACTCTATAGACTAAACATACTAGGATGTTTTAAGTCGTCTAAAGAGAATTGTATGGTTTACATTCTTTAGTGCAGGATGCATAAAAACTTCAATAGCTGGCTATAGCCTATGTTATGCACTTTTATGGGTGACCATAGGGACCCATAGGCGGCCATAGGTCACCATACAATTTTCTATAGACGCCCATAATGCCTTTTTGTATGGGCGTTGTGGCGATGGTGTCGTCGCAAAGCGCCGACCAAGCAAAGAACTACGTCACAGCAATTCCAACCAGTGTCCACAGGTTATGAGGCACAGTTAGAGAAGACTAAACGAGAAGCGATTTCAACAGAACCAAAAGGAGAATTGGCTCAAAATACATGAAAAAGTGAACACTTGTAAGATGGCGTCACCCGTTGCTCGAATAAGGTGGTCACAGCCTTTCCTAAACTCTCCTGGTCTTCATGGGTAAATGGTTTAGAAATGGCGGTGCCAGAATTCAGATAGTTGTAAATAGTTGAAACGAGACGACGCAAATAGGTACCGCCATATTTTGATATATCTGTGCAGAAAATGGGGTATTGCACTAGTAACGAGCACAAAAAAGTATAGTGCTGTTACGTTAAAAAGTAATCTTGCGAAACATCTTGCAGGCCACTCAATGGCGCTGTTGCGCCGCACATTACAAAGAAAAAAGTTGACGTTGCCTAGAGTATTCTTGGTCACAGTCATCCTTTACGGCACATCGAGTGACTGTGACGTTACCCGTTCGGTCGGTGGCTTGCAACATACTCTATAGAGCATGAAGTCGTTTATACCGAATTTCACTACAAGAATGTCTGGCACTGAAATAAGGTGCCATCATTGAACTACTGGAAAACGTTACATTTTTACTTCACCTCGCCTTCAAATTCCGTGCTTCATGATTGACAACTATCTTTTCCCGGGAGTGGCTCGAGTTTCTTTCCCTCCTAGCATAAGGACACTCCCTATGCACCACTTTGGAGATACCACAGCTTGCTTTTTTGAGGCGCTCTGTGTTGCTTTTTTCCGGTTGTAAATTTGCGGCAAAGACCCATAGAAAAAAAGCTGTGAACAAATGAAGTGAACGCACAAAAATCGGATCGAATTGAGCTAACATCGACTGCATTCAGAAGAAGCGGCGGAAACCAGGTTGAGGGGGGAGTTTTTGAAGAGGGTGTTATAGGCACGGTTGCCACAAGACTAATGTCTTTAAATGGCATTTGCTGCAAATTAAGCAGATACAGGGCCTTTTTGTGTTATTTCGTTCAAATTGCAAATTGGAATATAACGCGACGCGGCTGTGCACCTGGGCCATGAGGACTCGGGATTACTTTTGACCACGCAGAAGAAAATATCGACATACGATCGTCTTTTTTCTCCTCTTTATGAAAAGCAGAAACGCGGCCAGGATCAAACCCGCATTCTTGGGCTCAGCAGCAAAACTGAGCCACTGCAGCGGGTAGTATTTTCTATTAATTCCGTAAGACTGATGGGGGATATAAAGCTGCTTCCGAAGCGCACTGGTTCGTCATGTGTGTATTTTTTACTGCCATAAAAACGTAAAGAAAATTAGATATGTCCACCATCCTCGTACGTTATTGTGTTGGTGCTACGTTGCTCCACATTGCATATAAGCCACGAGTAACAAAGTAGAAAAGAAGCACAACGAATGGATGAATGCGATTTGATTATAAAACAAAAGCTTTAATTCGGATTGCAAGGAGATGCCACCTCAGTCGAGTTGTAACTCCCAATCAAATAGTGCAGGGCGTGAAAAAAAGTTTCTGTTTTTTTAATATAAAAATTAGAAACATAATTCTGAAAATGTCATTAGCTCGACATGCTTTAACACGGCTGCTGAGAGCTTTTAAAAAAAAATGTTGGGGGACTCATTTACAGTTGTCTTAATGGTGAATTCAAAAAAGGTGTTTATTTCTTCTGAAAACACCCAAACAGCAATTTTTCATGAAAGCAAACGCTCCTACGCGGTTGCCGTTAAAGCACTGGCAGCCTTCCGTTATAGGACAGCTGTTGAGAACGTCCTATACGGAAGGCCCAGAGCTGTGGTGACCAGTCGGCCTGAAGAGCTCATTCTGTTCCCGTTCAGATACGGGCCAGAAAGTCTCCAGGAAAATGAAAGACGCACAAAATCTTTTCTGAAGATAGCTCAGGTTGAAGGAAGCTTAAACTGCACAATACTCCCCGCAGCGAGCTTTCTAAAGGGTTTTTCCGCGAACGACTCCTGGCCGACTTTGTATTTTGGTACGCAGAGATCTTGTGCAGATAATAAATTGTCGCATTGATTGCCAGCGCGAACACACATACCTAGCAAAATTTTTCAACACACCATCAGCCCCTTTTTCGCCTATGTAACTTTCTTTTTACATTCGGGTTTCTGATAAGCTCTAGTGAATCACTTTACTTTTAACCCAATCAATGACTCACGTTATTATCTATGACTATAACAAGGAAGCAGTATTTAATTTGTCCCATGTTATTCTCCTCTCGAGACGTTTAGTATGATACCTCCCAAGCCCCGCTGGCATCATTCGCTTTGAAACGAATCCCTCTCTCACGTGACTATGTCATGACAAAAACCAAGAAACTATTTTTAATGTGCCCCACGGAATTGCTCTCATCGAGGCATGTAGGTTGGTATCACAAAACCCCTGATGGCACACTGACATTTAACCCAATTTGTTACTCACGTGACTATCGCTTGACAATTCCCAGGATGCAATTTTTAATTTGGCTGACTTGCTACCGCCCACCGAGATCTTTAATTTTAAACCGCACAAAACCTAGTGGCATAAATGTGACTTTTATGCAATCTATTACTCACGTGAATATCCCGGGACTAGGACCAGGATGCAATTTTTAATTTACCCCAAGTGATTCCCCTAATTGAGATCGTTAATTTTATACCTCACAAGTTCTGGAGGCCTCAGTTTGACTTTAAACCCAATCAATGACACGTGCTATCTCATGACTTAACTAGGAAGCGATTTTTAATTTTTCTTTCGTGATTCCTCTCATCTAAACGTTAATTTTTTTACTTCACAAGCCCTAGTGGCATCAGTTTGACATTTAACCCAATCTGTGACTCACGTGACTATCTCATGGCTATAGCAAGTAAGTGATTGTTAATTTTTATTAAAGGTCATCGAGACCTTTAATTTGGTATCTCGCAAACCCTAGTGGCATCACTGAGGTTTAACCCAATTTGTGACTCACGCGACCATTTCATGACTAGTACCAGTGTGCAATTTTTAATTTCTCCAACGTGATTTTCCTCATTGAGACATATATATTGCTGTATCACAAGCCGTAGTTACATTATTTTGACTTTAACCGGATTTGTGACTCACGTGACTCTGTCATCAATATTACAAGGCACCAAAATTTTTCCCCCACATGATTCTCCTCATCGAGACCTTTGTTTGATACCTCATAAGCCATAGTTGCATCCTGACGTTGAACGGAATCCATGACTGACGTGACTATCTCATGACTAGAACCAGGATGCAGTATTTAATTGGTCACACGTGATTCCTCTCATCCCTATCTTTAATTTAATGCCTCACCAGCCCTACCACCTTCAGTTTGAATTTTACCCCCAATCTATGAGTCACATGACTATCTAATGACTATAACCAGGAAGCAATATTTATTTTTTGTCCCACGTGATTCCGCCCCGTCGAGAACTTAAATTTTGGTACCTCACAAGTCCCAGTGGCATCAATTTGACATTACCCCAAACAATGTCTCATGATAGAATATCATGACTATAGTATGGAAGTGATTGTACATTTGTACCCCGTTTTTGTTAAAGTGCTGAGGCGAGGCCGCGGGACGTGGGTAAATCTTTTCCTGCCAATGGAAATTTACAAGGATGGCTATAGTAGGAGGCAGGTGCCAGGCTACCGCATATTACTCAAATATTTTTAACACCCTCCCGACCGGCCGATAAGTAAAGGAAGGTTAACTTAATACCAGTAGTAACTTTTCTGCGTTTATCCAGCTCTTCTGACTTATTTGGAGCCAACACCAAAAACGCTATTGTCCAATTTCCCTAAACGGCCCGTTGTAAACTGAAAAGACGTGAGGTCCATGTTAGCCACACATCAATAGTTCATTCTTCGGTTTTTACTTACGTTTCCACCTTCTGTGGTACATGCGTTTGGTGGAGTTAGGCTAGGGCGCACGGCTTCTCTTTGCCTCGTCTGTTCTGAACGACCTGGCAGTAATCGTTCATGCTTCGTGTGACATGAGAATCGGATCATTAGTCGTGTCTAGGAATTCCCGCACTGCCTGGCTTATTCCATGGGTTGAATGGTCCTTCGTGAGGGTGCTGTTTTCTTTCTCGTTGTACGATCAGCCGGAATTAGGTTACGTGCTTTGCTGGAGCCTTGTTTGGTGAAGTTGCGCCTCCACATCGCAGGCCCTTTCAGTTTTTACATTCGTGTGGTCTTCGTTTGAACGTCGGCGTCTTCACATTTCCACGTTTTACCTGGGCCTGTAAAATTCTTTTCAAACCCTTGCTGCAGCAAAGGCGCCATCTCTCCGGCGTCTCCATGAGTGAACCAGAGTTTCTTTTGTGGTTTCAATAACCCTGCTGCGCTTCAGTTTTCTGTGGTTTTTGTAGGCCTTCATTACCGCGTTTCTTGAGCATTGATCTTGTTTTCTTCCCAGTGAAACCGTGCAAGCAAGTGGGCTCTGCAGGTTCTTGCACAGCGTTTTTTTATTATGATTATTCGTCATTCTTGTTGCAAGTAATCGAAAACTTTCGTTGTTGGGGTTGCAGTCATCATCCGATTGGAGTCACAATTAAGAAATTCTACAGTGGAGGGGCGAGACAGGAAATAGCAAAGGTTGGGCTCCCGAAAGTAAGCCAGAAATGGATAGCGGACATCATCAATAGCATAAAATGAGCAGTACAGAACCAGCTCTCGAATGGGTGGGAATATGATGTGGTGTTGAGTTGTATACACAAGGAAATATCAAAGGGGAAGAAAAAAACGCTGGAGGGGTAAACGGAAACCACGAAGCTGGTGGAACAAGTAAATTAAACTGGCTATTGAAGAGTGACAACGGGCGTCTAGATAGCCGGAAAGCAAAACAAACGGGACATCAGGATGAAGAGGTGCAGTAACGGCGGAGGCGCTACCGAGATAAGAAATTAGACACGCAAAAACTAGTACAAGCAAGATTAAAAGTGCGAGTGAGAAAGGTATCAGGTATACGTAAGAAGGATAAGAGTTCCAAAAAACAAAAATACTGGAAATAGTTAAAAGCATTGGGATCGACGAATAAAAAGGTGCAGGATTAAATACAGGATGGGGAAGGTAACGTTTTCCTTGGGGAAACCGCTCTAATGCACCAACGTAAAGTTATTGCAAATACTTTTGTCCAAATACGCGAGACAGCGGGCAACCAGGCACGGGTGGCCAATAGGAGCTCGACAGAAGAAAAATTTAATATAGAATTTCCAGAGTTGAAAAAGGCGGAACACAATGTTTCCAAAAATACGGCAACAGGACCGGATGGAATCCCAATAGAGATTATCAATCAAACCATTTGGGACCAGCGGGAAAGGCGCATTTGTATACAGCCAGGGAGCGCGCTATGAAATCTGAATGAATTCCAACGCAATGGCGCGAAAGCAGAACGAATTTGATCTATAAAGGCAAAAGAGGGAAGGACAAGGCGAGCTCACACAGGTCGATTACAGTCACACCAGTGGTCTATAGAGTAGAGTATACAAGCCATCAAATACGAGTTGTTAATGTTTGTGGAATTAACGGTATTTTAGCGCAACTGCAAAATAGATTTCAGCCAGGTCGTCCCTTCGAAGAAAATATTTTCGTATTAATCCAGACCATCGAAATTTCGGCAGCACAGGGCTGACCAACATGGCTCCTGGTTCTGGACATGAACGGAGCCTATGACAAAGTAGATAGGGGATTGTTGTGGCATATACTGGAAGAATAGGGGTTTGGCTCAGAATCTCTAGGGCTGCTAAGGGCAATGTATTACGATAACAACGCGCATATAACATGAGAAGGGCGTACCCGCACAAAACACGTGTGCATTCGAAGAGGTTTAAAACATGGTTTCCCCTTTCGCCATTGCTGTTCACACTTTATATTAGAGGAATGGAAAGACTATTAAGAGAGACTGGATTAGGCTTTGACTTATACCAAAGCAGTGGACAGTTGGTGGAGCAATGGATTCCAGGATTGATGTACGCGTACAAAATAGTTTTGCTGGCAGGTAATGCGGAAGACCTTCAGAAACTGGTCTACATTTGTGGTGATGAGACAACGTACCTAGGCATACATTTTAACCCACAGAAATTGGAGCCTCGGTGTTTTCAGAGGAAGCTCATACAGCACCCATAAGGATTCAACAGGAAGTCATACCATTAGTAAAATAAGCACAAATATTTGGGGATCTCGCTAATCAAGGAAAAGGCTTCCTGAATTCCCATGAACATCACGTCAAACCTAATATGAGGCGAACCGCAGCAGTAATAAAACCTAGAGCACTTAATTACGAGGTAGTGCGAGTAATCTGGAAAGAAGTAATGGTGCCGGCGCTCAAGTTTTTAATGCCGTAACATGCTTAAAGCCAGATATAATGTCGAGACTGTAGGTTAACCAGAACGCAGTGGGCAGATTAGAACTGGAGCTCAGAGTAAGAATACAAATGCGGTGGTACACGGCGATATGGGCTGGTCTTTATTTGAGGCGAGAAAAGAGGAAAGTAAAATACGGTTTGAGGAGAGGCTTAGACAATTAGATGAGAAGAACTGGGCCGCTAGAGTGAACAAGTCCCTGTACCCTAAAAGTGTGGACACCTTAAAAAGAGGACGCGAAACCTGGCGACTGAATATAACTTGACCACGGTGATTAAACAATGTGGTGGCAGTTAAAAAAGTGAGTGGAACAGAGACGCTCATGTAGACAGAGAGGATGGCAAAGAAGCGATCACTGGGAATCTAAAAAACCAAGCAAACAAGAGATCCGGAAAGAGAACTCTAGTGACCACAGTAAAGGTAGTGCATTGCTCATGAGGCGCGGGTTGGCTGTTTCAGACCTTTAGCTTACATAATGTTATATTCGTCACAGGGTGAGACATCTGTGGGAATGGGCAGGCATAGAAAACCAATCGAACACATAGTAATAAAATGCCAAGAGATTCACCCGGCTAGAATTGGGGTAAAGTGTTTCTTCCTAAGGAACTGGGCTTCGCAGTTGATGGAAGCGTTAACGGGTCAACAGTAGGTATTACTAAGAAGCGGCTCGAGTGTTAGAAAAAAAATAGGGAAGTCGATAAAGTGTCATCATAGCCAAGGGTAGCGGCCGGCCAGATTTGAAAAGTAATCCGAGTTGAGGGTAATTAAATTTAATTTTAAATTTTCAAGATAGGCTAGATGGCGCCTGCCGTCACCACGATTCATCATCATAAGCAGCAGAAGCAGCAGGAGCCCCCCTGTCCACGTTGGGGCCCCTATACTGCACACGAGTCTTGCTTCGATGCTACTGGACATTGTGAACGTGCAGTGGGAGCACGGTGGAAAACAGAAAACCGGCAAGAAGGTAGCTAGAATTGGCATCCCGTTAATGGAAGGACATGTATGCGAACGCCTAATTCTCCATAAGAACCCACAACACAAAGCAGCACTGAAGTCAAACAATCGTTTTAAAGCGACAGCTGAAGTTTTGGCGGGAACGAGCTCTAGTTCTTACGTACCGCGCACCTCAAAATGAAATGGCAACCCACGTTTTCAGTTTCCGGTCGAAGTAGAAAAACGATATTCTCCAGCACTCAGATATTGTTCAAACGCAACCATTAACACCAAAAAACAACCTCCTAGGCACCCAAAAGAGTACAACGACGCTTTCAATCCACTACGAAGAGCAGGCCGTCGCTGCGACGCGTCCGTTCACCTTCCCAGTCGCGGAGAAAGAGTACTCCGCAATGCCGCAAGAATAGTAATCCGCTGGAAACCATTGCGTTAGTATCCACAAATGAACCAATTATTCAGAACATGTAACATTATTTCTCAGGTTATTTTAATACTGTGGACTCCAGTTTCAGTCGGCGTTGTTTCATAACACGGTGCTGTGGCCCTTTAGGTGACTACGTTTTGCTGCGTTGTTGCCCGTTCACCGCATTAACGGTCGCGTTTGCACATCCCACGCACACGGCATGGCATGCATTGGATTGAAGAAGGATGGCTTTCTTGGGCAAGGAGCCAGCTTGTTTACGGTATTGGCGACACCGCGGATACAGTGCCCCCAAGCCACAGTAGCACATGCATTAAATGGATCGCCAAACGCTTTAAATCTATGACAACAAATGCAGAAGCACATTGGGCATCTAACCTGAAAACAATAAAAAAACAGCATCGTATTGATGCCGCACTTGTCACTCTTGTGTCCAATATTTCACAATGACTGAAGGTTTATTTAAAACTTCGTTAAATTGCACTTTCGTCAAAGACACCTGCGCTCACTTGTTGGTCAAAACGAAGTGCTGTTCCAAAGGGAGCGCGGCCGTTGTGGCGACCAACTACTCAAAATGCTTCCTTTCTCTCTTTTCCTCGTGTGTAGTGTTCTGT
This sequence comes from Haemaphysalis longicornis, assembly GCA_013339765.2. NCBI lineage: Eukaryota > Metazoa > Arthropoda > Arachnida > Ixodida > Ixodidae > Haemaphysalis > Haemaphysalis longicornis. The sequence goes on along the minus strand of CM023454.1, from coordinate 166,307,661 downwards.
TACAAACAATGCGGTCATTGTGACACCTGCACAATAAAAATACAATAAGCAGTCGTATGTCTACTTTAATAATGCTCCCTTGAATGGGGTTTCCTGGTTATACATACACGCGCCTAGTGCCCGGAGACCTACTATGGCGCCCCGACTTTCTGCCTTTCCAGTGAAAGCAATAGTTCACCGGTGGCACGCGGCAGTCACCCTGCTCGTAGCAGGCGCGGTGGGCGCCACACCTACGTCTCATGAAAAGCGGCCCTGCGATGTTTGAGCCGCAAACTTCGCCTTCGCCTGCCAATAAGCCACATACACAGCTTAACAAAAACACCACAGCGGTTCACATTGCGAACACTTTTTATTCTGCTCACGATTGTGAATGAGGGAGTGTTCTGATCGAGAACCATGGAAATACGCATTGCTTTACCACTGTTCGGCCTCCCCGTATTATGTTCCGGTCACGCCGCCCTCTGTTACGCACAACGCTCACCTCCCGGGGCGGAGAAGCGCTTGTGCAGTGACGCGGGAAACACACTGCAGTGACGTGGGAAACACACGAACATCTCAGAGAGGCACATCTGTGTTGGTTTTAATGAGCCACTCTCCGTAAGCGATCACTGCATTTAGGCCTCGCCTAGGCACGCTGGCGTACTCCGTCTGCTCGAAAGCTGGTGGACTCGGAGGTGATGTTGCACTGCTTCCACGGTAGATTAGGCTGCTTCCAGAATGTTCGTAACGAGCATCGGTTGTCTGGAAGCACTTAACATTCATTCGTACGTGCACAAGTTCATACCCACAATAAATTTTGGGGGACGCTACAGCTCACTTGCCCCACAACACCAACTGGCAGCCATGTTGTAAAAAGACGCAAGCGAGGAAGCGGTGAAGGAGGAGATGTGAAAGGTGTGGGAGTTCGTAATACTGCCATTTAGACAAACGTAGTATCCGCAGCTAGATACAGCGTTTTGTGGGTAAGTACTATCAAGGTAAATGCGCCTATTTACGACTTTTCGTTGCCGCGTGTGTAAAATTGCAGTTTTTCCTACATCATACTACCCCAACTGGAAGCAGGTTGGCTGCCCTGCGGAGTTTAAAAAACGTATACAAGCCAAAAAGCTCCCATTCAGGCTAATGTGTGTTTTGTTTGCACATTCGAAACCGACGGCGCTGCTTCAAATGCAAACAGTTCTTGACATGTTCGACTTACCTGCGCTATGTGCGGCCAGAATGACCCTCCTTCAGAATACTAGAACTCCGAAACCTTCAGCTCTGCCAACTGCCAGGAAACCCATGCAGCGTACTCGCAAAAAATATGAAATGTTTAGGCAGGAGAAGCAGATAATCAATATTAAGATCACCGAGAAGATCACCTAACCAGAGGAGCGGAGAGGTTCGTTTATTTCCCAACTTGGATGTACGCCGACGCAGCTTACAGGGTGGCGGAGCAGAGTCTTGTGTCGGCTGGGACCCAGTACTGAGAGTCACACTTCTTCCCGTTCCCACCCCCACCTGTTTTACCTAAGGCAGCCCAACCGACCTCCGCACTGCTGGCTGAGACAGTGGTGGGAAGAGCCACCGTTGGGACCGATTGCCCACCGAACCTGCTTTCTCACCGTCCCGGCTTCCACTGGAGCATGCGGAGATGGACACCAGGGGCTCCGAATCGGCTCCCACGTCTGCCACACTGCCTGTGCCACGTGTAATGCTCCCGACAGCTTCAGCGGTAGTGGCTCAGAACATGCAAGGCACCCAAATGAGTACCAAGTTCAAGGGACCTGGTCCATCGGGCACCCCTGGGACATCCGAGAATGAGATTGATGTCGGACAGTTCCTGTTTGCATCGCAGCGGAAGGAATCGGTCCCTGCATCCGAACCTACAGACAAGATGAAAAAGCCCCATCCGAGAGTCCAACCCCGAAAGACGAAACTTAAACAACACACTCTAGCAGCTGCGAACACTTCATAATGAGATGGGAAAGCATATTTCTCTGGAACTGCATAGGCCTTCTTAAACATCTTGAAGATGTATACGAAATACTGCATGTTAATCAAACTAGTGTATTGTTTGTTCATAAAACACATTTGAATTCCAAGCACAAAAATTTCTTGCATAGTAACATGGTAATCAGAAAGGCTAGGGATTGCTTAGGGATGGCTTCACACACTCTTCAGGCGGAGTGGCAATATTCGCCAGGAAATCCTTACCATGCCACCGTGTCACTTTGAACACTTTCCTTGGGGGTGCAGAAATCCACACAATATACTCAATAGGTTGATAACAGTATGCTCTAAATACATTCCTACTCATCTAACACTTACGAGCTCTGTCTTCGAGGCACTGGCTGACCAGCTGCCCGAACCGTACATCCTAACAGGCGACCTCACTGAACACTATTCCTTTTTTGGGGGGGGGGGGGGTTCTTGCACAGATGCCGGGGGTCGTCTGGTGGAGAAGTTGGTAACATCATCGGGAGCACGCCTTTTTAACAAGAAACAGCGTACATACCATAACTGAGGACACAATACATACTCAAATCTTGACTTCGCTATGGTTTCTGCAATTCTCTTTCCATGTCCTGATTGGGGTGGGGCAACAACGCATATGATAGTGAGCAATTCCCCACAGCAATAACATATATAGGTAAAGGCCCACGCAGTCCATCTCCCCAAAACAGGCTCAACGTCAGCCCTGCAAGCACAGCAGAACTGCAAGGGGCACGGCATCACCGCAGGACCGTACGGCAGTGATGCCGTACCCTGTTCTTTCAGCGCTTAAGCGACAACACAATTGGTTCAGCATAACGCAACAACAACCGACGCATCCCGTTTGTTCTGCCGTTAAGCTATGACTGTCCAAGCTGTGATGTCAGCAGATACAGCGCCTATATATAAACCGCTGCGGAACATCAACTTCAGTGGGCACGGCGGGCATGGCAGCAGCTAACCAAGCCATTCTTCTGCCTTCTGCAAGGGCTCTTTTGCGCGGGATTGGCGAGGCAGTACTGATTCTTTTCAAGCTGGACCTCGCCGACGTTTCAACAACCAGCTAGTGCGACAACGCATTTCTTGCAGCATGACGCAACAACGAGCGACATCCCCTTTTGTTCTGCCTCAGCTATGACTGTCCAAGCTGTGATGTCAGCAGATACAGCGCCTATATATAAACCGCTGCGGAACATCAACTTCAGTGGGCACGGCGGGCATGGCAGCAGCTAACCAAGCCATTCTTCTGCCTTCTGCAAGGGCTCTTTTGCGCGGGATTGGCGAGGCAGTACTGATTCTTTTCAAGCTGGACCTCGCCGACGTTTCAACAACCAGCTAGTGCGACAACGCATTTCTTGCAGCATGACGCAACAACGAGCGACATCCCCTTTTGTTCTGCCTCAGCTATGACTGTCCAAGCTGTGATGTCAGCAGATACAGCGCCTATATATAAACCGCTGCGGAACATCAACTTCAGTGGGCACGGCGGGCATGGCAGCAGCTAACCAAACCATTCTTCGGCATTCTGCAAGGGCTCTTTTGCGCGGGATTGGCAAGGCAGTACTGATTCTTTTCAAGCTGGACCTCGCCGACGTTTCAACAACCAGCTAGTCCGACAACGCATTTCTTGCAGCATGACGCAACAACCTGAGGACATCCCCTTTTGTTCTGCCTCAGCTATGACTGTCCAAGCTGTGATGTGAGCAGATACAGCGCCTATATATAAACCGTTGCGGGACATCAACTTCAGTGGGCACGGCGGGCATGGAAGCAGCTGACCAAACCATTCTTCGGTATTCTGCAAGGGCTCTTTCGCGCGGGATTGGCAAGGCAGTACTGATTCTTTTCAAGCTGGACCTCGCCGACGTTTCAACAACCAGCTAGTCCGACAACGCATTTCTTGCAGCATGACGCAACAACCTGAGACATCCCCTTTTGTTCTGCCTCAGCTATGACTGTCCAAGCTGTGATGTGAGCAGATACAGCGCCTATATATAAACCGCTGCGGGACATCAACTTCAGTGGGCACGGCGGGCATGGAAGCAGCTGACCAAACCATTCTTCGGTATTCTGCAAGGGCTCTTTCGCGCGGGATTGGCAAGGCAGTACTGATTCTTTTCAAGCTGGACCTCGCCGACGTTTCAACAACCAGCTAGTCCGACAACGCATTTCTTGCAGCATGACGCAACAACCTGAGACATCCCCTTTTGTTCTGCCTCAGCTATGACTGTCCAAGCTGTGATGTGAGCAGATACAGCGCCTATATATAAACCGCTGCGGAACACCAACTTCAGTGGGCACGGCGGGCATGGAAGCAGCTGACCAAACCATTCTTCGGTATTCTGCAAGGGCTCTTTCGCGCGGGATTGGCAAGGCAGTACTGATTCTTTTCAAGCTGGACCTCGCCGACGTTTCAACAACCAGCTAGTCCGACAACGCATTTCTTGCAGCATGACGCAACAACCTGAGACATCCCCTTTTGTTCTGCCTCAGCTATGACTGTCCAAGCTGTGATGTGAGCAGATACAGCGCCTATATATAAACCGTTGCGGGACATCAACTTCAGTGGGCACGGCGGGCATGGAAGCAGCTGACCAAACCATTCTTCGGTATTCTGCAAGGGCTCTTTCGCGCGGGATTGGCAAGGCAGTACTGATTCTTTTCAAGCTGGACCTCGCCGACGTTTCAACAACCAGCTAGTCCGACAACGCATTTCTTGCAGCATGACGCAACAACCTGAGGACATCCCCTTTTGTTCTGCCTCAGCTATGACTGTCCAAGCTGTGATGTGAGCAGATACAGCGCCTATATATAAACCGTTGCGGGACATCAACTTCAGTGGGCACGGCGGGCATGGAAGCAGCTGACCAAACCATTCTTCGGTATTCTGCAAGGGCTCTTTCGCGCGGGATTGGCAAGGCAGTACTGATTCTTTTCAAGCTGGACCTCGCCGACGTTTCAACAACCAGCTAGTCCGACAACGCATTTCTTGCAGCATGACGCAACAACCTGAGACATCCCCTTTTGTTCTGCCTCAGCTATGACTGTCCAAGCTGTGATGTGAGCAGATACAGCGCCTATATATAAACCGTTGCGGGACATCAACTTCAGTGGGCACGGCGGGCATGGAAGCAGCTGACCAAACCATTCTTCGGTATTCTGCAAGGGCTCTTTCGCGCGGGATTGGCAAGGCAGTACTGATTCTTTTCAAGCTGGACCTCGCCGACGTTTCAACAACCAGCTAGTCCGACAACGCATTTCTTGCAGCATGACGCAACAACCTGAGGCATCCCCTTTTGTTCTGCCTCAGCTATGACTGTCCAAGCTGTGATGTGAGCAGATACAGCGCCTATATATAAACCGTTGCGGGACATCAACTTCAGTGGGCACGGCGGGCATGGAAGCAGCTGACCAAACCATTCTTCGGTATTCTGCAAGGGCTCTTTCGCGCGGGATTGGCAAGGCAGTACTGATTCTTTTCAAGCTGGACCTCGCCGACGTTTCAACAACCAGCTAGTGCGACAACGCATTTCTTGCAGCATGACGCAACAACGAGCGACATCCCCTTTTGTTCTGCCTCAGCTATGACTGTCCAAGCTGTGATGTCAGCAGATACAGCGTCTATATATAAACCGCTGCGGAACATCAACTTAAGTGGGCATGGCGGGCATGGCAGCAGCTAACCAAGCCATTCTTCTGCCTTGTGCAAGGGCTCTTTTGTGCAGAATTGGCGAGGCAGTACTGATTCTTTTCAAGCTGGACCTCGCCGACGTTTCAACAACCAGCTAGTTCGACAACGCATTTCTTGCAGCATGACGCAACAACGAGCGACATCCCCTTTTGTTCTGCCTCAGCTATGACTGTCCAAGCTGTGATGTCAGCAGATACAGCGTCTATATATAAACCGCTGCGGAACATCAACTTAAGTGGGCATGGCGGGCATGGCAGCAGCTAACCAAGCCATTCTTCTGCCTTGTGCAAGGGCTCTTTTGTGGGGAAATTTG